>VDFB02282648.1:265737-305628 GCA_007258455.2 Sequoia sempervirens | reverse complement strand
TCCATGGATATCCTCTACAATTCCAACTTACAACACGTAAGTATTCCTATGGGGCCCCCAATTCCTATTTCTTGTTCGAAAAACGATCACCAATTTGGGCTTTCCCATTCTTCAACCATGCCCACTTTCCTTCATTTCTTGTTGTTTTCACTTTCTCCCATTCTTTCCTTTGTGCTTCCTGCTGCTCGAAAGTCAAATCTTCGTCTAGGTAAATATGTGTGCCTCTAAGTAACCCTTTGTTTTTTAGAATTCTATTCTTATCCTCTAAGCTTCTCAAGGTGACTCTTACATGCCTATCCCTTCCACCATCTATCTTTTTTCCAATTCTATTCGCTTGCTGAATATAACCTGTCCATTTCAGCTCGTCTTTAAGGAAGTTCCTTGCTAGGATGTCTGTTCTTTCCCTTTCGCCAAAATCTTTCAAACCTTTATTGCTTGCATTTTTATAGAACAAAGAAAAGATGACCATTTTTATAAGCTCGTAGTGTGTGGGGAAGCTGGGCTAGAGTTGGCTGGTTGTTTTTGTTTTTATTTTTTAAATAAGTACGTTATTTTTTCAATTTTTTGTTAGATGTTATTTTTTTAAAGGTAACATGTTTTTTTAAGTCTAAAAAAGAATAGCAATTCTTTTTTAATATGTTTTAATTGAATCATAACTTGTTATTGCACAAATATGATGTGTGTAGAATTTGGACCTTGATCTATGTCTTCAAATAAGTTGGATATATTAGTGAAGATTGTTATAACTTGTACCTCTAAAATTGTGCATACCTATGAACACCAACTAGCTAAGCTTTACCATCAGGTAGCTTATGAGTTTTTCATTGTTAAGCTCCACCAAGCCACCACCAAGCTTGAATCTTAGCACTTTGTTCTTTCTCTGGAACTTCACCTTGTATGACTTTGTCAATGGAAGTAGATTGTAACAATCATCATGCTAGAGGGGCTTAAATCAAAGCTCACATGCACTAGCTCAAAGTTGGAGCTAGAATTTTTAAAGATTTTTCCCTCTTTAAGAGCTTGAAATTATTTTTAGGTTATTAAATGCATTAATAAAGGCCCCTACCTTCTTAAAGAGTTACCTAGTATCACTCAAGCCTTTTTCTACCACTATGAATAGGTTTTTAGATCTTGGAATGCATCTCCAAGATGAGCTAATGCTCTTTAGTAGTGCATTTAGGTGGCCCCCTATAAGGTTTCTTTTGTTCACATAGCCTTGTGTGATTTGCTTCTCACTCAAGAAGACCTTTATAACAATGTTTTTTCTATGGCCAATAAAAATTCTTTGAGATGTGATGGCCTTCCTTGTGAATTCTACAAATCCTTTTGAGATATGCTTGGTAACAATCTTTATCAAGTTGATTTGGAAGCATACAATTCAAAATCATTAAGCAAAATTAATAAAAGAAATATTAGATACATACCTAGGTTTGTTCTTAAGGATATATGGAATTGGTGATAGACCACTTTGGTTAATGTTTACCTACAAGATCATTGCAGGGCTTTTGTCCTTAAGTTGTGTCACCTCCTTCCTTTGATTATTTCGCTAGAGTAAATCTTATTCATTAAACCCATGTGTATTCTTGATAACACCATTATTATGTAGGAAGAATTGGAGTGGGCTAGACATTCTCAACAAGAAATCATCTTTGTTAAAATTGATTTCAACAAATCTTATAATCACATAGAATTGCCTTTTATTCTTATCGCGCTTCAAGATTTTAGACTTGGCCCCAAATGTTTTAGGTCTATTAAAATATTTTTTGTTGATGCGTCCATCTACATCACCATTAATGGTCACTAATATTCTTTGTTTGGGCTTTTATTTTATTCAACAAGGATTCCCTTTTGCTCTTTCCTTATATGTTTTTGTTGTTGAAGTCTTTGGTCATCTTTTGGCTCGTGTTTTTTCATGGACCGTGGTTAAATATATCACTCTACGCAATTCCTCTCAATATTTTGTTGATGGTCATATTGTTAATGGCTCTTTCCTCACTCTTTTGGAGGATTAAGATAATGTAACTTAGGCACTTTGATGTCTAGATACATTTTTCCTTATTGTGGTTCAAGTATTCAATAATAGAGACTCAATGTTGTAAGCAATCCTTCTTGCATAAATTGGTTTAGCTTAATTATTTTAGTTGGAAGTGGATTAATTATAGAGAGGTTTTCAAGTTGTTTGGCATTCCCCTTTTCTTCCAAGCTTCTCCATCTACTCTATGGTAGGTTGTTATCAATCAAGTGGAAAATAAGTTGACCTATTAGATCACTAATTCATTGTCCCTTGCAAGTAAATTCTACCTCTTTTCTCTAAAGATTTAGCAGTTTCCCATGTGCACTATTCCTCATGCTAGGTGCCTTCAAAAGCTTCCTATTAAAAGATAGATAAACTCTTGCAAGGTAAAGGTTGAACTATTAAATTGATTGGAAATTGTGTTGCCTCCCTCATGACTATAGAGGGACGAGTCTTATTGATATTTAGCGTCAAAGAATGTCCTTGTGTGATAAATGGAACATTTGAGTGCTTGAGCACAATGAATCTTGGAAAATTATATTTCATCATTGTATTTCATATGGTGTATCAACTAGACATAATTCCTAGAGATCCATCTTAGCTTCTATATTATTCTCATTATGCAAGAGATTATCCAAATCTAGGGGACATTTGTGGTGAACAATATACATAAATCTTGGGAGGCCATTAGTCCATGACTTGTATGGAATGGTGATGGATTCAAGACTATTTTGTCCATAAATTAATAGTATCTCTAGTAGTCTCATGTGATCACTTTCCAGGATAAACCTCTAGAAATTCCTTGGGTTCATGCTTAAAGTTTTTACAACAAAACTATTAAGACTCTCTCGAAACTTTTTTTTTGGAACCAATAAAATCTTATTTCTCAAGGTTGAAATTCAAACTGAAGTACAAACTTGCTAATCAATATCATGAGTCCTTTTAGACTATTTTTTCTTTTGTTATTGTAGGAATGTACAAAATTAGGGTCAACAATTTTAAACTCTAGTGAAAAGATTGGAAATGGTATCCTAAAACATTATCTTGTAACTATAAACCTCACAACTGTTATGCCCAGATTTCACCACATTTGCATATGATGTACAAGCTTAATGATGAATAGGCTCTTTGATCCTCAATAAGTACATGAAATTTTAAGTTCCAAACCATTTTCCATCATCCTATTATTGAATTAAAGCTTTCTTAGTTTGCGTGGTGTGTTATTTATGGTCCTCCTATGAGCTCCATATTGCTTCATTTGGGAGTTCCTAATCCTTGCTACCCATTTTATGGCCATTAGGAAACTCTCAATCATCTCTTGTAGTTTTATCCTAGATCTCAGGTAGTCTGGCATTAGATTCATGGATTTTTCAAGCCTTTAGGTTGCAACCTTTTTCCTAGCATATGATTCTCCTTGAAGAGTGGTCCAAAATCCTTGTGAAAATCACATAAATATGATGTGTTTTCAAAGTGGATATGGATTATTTAGCATTTGGAAAGATAAGAATTTTACTCTTTCTTTTGGATGTGTTGTTGGTAAAATATCCTCTCTATTTTATAAATCTATGATGTGTTCTAATGTGTTGATGTAGATACAAGTGCAAGTTAATAAAGTTACACTTGAAGTAGTCCACTTATAGTTTATTCTTGATTAGTGCATGAACACTTTTTCTTTAGTTGTTGGAGTGAAATTGACTTCTTCTTCTTATAGGGGTCCATCCCCTTCATGAGGACATTGACATGGCCATAGATAACAATCACATGGACATGATGCTTCTTGTACTTCTCAACACAAAGATCATGATCATAATGTTCATGGATGATCTTAGTCCTCTTCTCAATGTTCAACCTCTCCATTACACCACTTTAGAGGAGCTTCTAGTTAGCCAAATAGTGGAAAATTATCGCAACTAACTCTAGCTACCTCTCTTACAAGGGCTACTATTCAACCCATTAAAGTAGTGCAAGCTAATGATGATAATGATCATGGTGATTTTATTGGATAGGAACTCATTTCTAATGAGTAGGATAATTGGGATGTGTGGAAAACTAGATAGCCATGAACCACCTCATATTGTTGGTAATCTAGCTCTTGGTGCTTAGTGGTTATATTTGTTTCTCTTTGATGTGATGTATAAGGCTCTACCTTATCTATATGATAGTGTATTTAAAATAAGTTATAGTTAATATAAATGGCCATTTCATATATAAAAAAAAAGGTGAAGAGGAGAAAGTCTATATTTTTATTTATTTATTTTTGGTTAGTTTTGTATTTAGTTTAGACATGTTTTTATATATGCCAATTTAATATTTAATTTGGGTTAGTTAGGTACAAAATTTGGTATAACTTGAAAAATATCCTTCTATTTACTCACTTTAGTCTCCATTTATCTATATTCTTACATATATTTATATATTTCAAATGCAATCATTGGTGTAATTTTGTCTCTTTGACATGATCATTAGCATGAATGTATCATCTTGAATTCAAATCCATTTTCTATCTATTTTGAGATGACCTAGTTCAAAAAGTTGGTCATTATTTGTTGGCTTACACACTAAAGTGTTTGAGTTGGATTTTAAGTGTTGATATTTAAATGCATGGCCTAGGACACTAGTTTCATAGTTGAAAGGTATATCTAAACCACATTCAATCTAAAAGAAGGGAATCAAATATTTGTTAATGGGTTAGGTTTGCATTTGTATTGCATTAATCTTCACTTTATGCATTTTACACCATCGTGTCTTTGATCATGTGAACAACAACAAGAAGGGTTTAACCAAGGTGTAAATAAGTCTAATACTTCAACCATGGATAATAGACTCTTAAATGTGTTCCTTAACATTGCATTTCCCTTTTATATATCTAGCAAAGGTGAACTAGGTTTGGAGGATTACAGGTGTAAAGGATGCAACTGCAACAAAAGGACAAGATTGTGCTAATAAATTAGGATCACATCAACAAATTGTGTCTAGAAATATATAACTAGAATTAGTCTATCACATGATCATTTGTACATCTCTCTAGACTTTGATTCAATCCACAAGCAACATCAAACACAATGCATCAGTTAATATGGAATAACAAGATGTATCTTCACCTTCTTATCCCTTCTCTCTTTAAGTTATGCTTTTACATTTACATGTCATGACTCTCACCTTTGTATGTCTATCTTGAATGTTAAATGAATGCTTTACTTATTTGTTTATTTTATTTTTATTTCTAGCCCATAGATATTTGTAGAGGTCATTTATTTTTCTTTGTAATGGGATGAGGTGGGATATGAGTCTCTAAGTAAAATGTTCACATGAGCATCTAAAGTAACCTAAAACTTGTTAGATTTTATGTTTTAAAATATTAACCTATAAACTAATGTCTATGAATTAGTCACAATATATTTAAATAAGAATAGTGTTGATCTAATTGTTGATGAGTGTTTTAGCACTGCTCAACACAGATAACACACAAGTGTTCTATCTCTCTTGAAAGGTGACTCTCTTCAAAAAGCTTCAAAAAATGACCCCAAGGTTTTTAATTTAAAGTCTTGACAATGCAAAAACAACTCAATAGTTGATGTGATTTGCTAGTGATCACAAAGGGCATTTATGGTGAAAAATATTAGAAGCTTATAGGACTGCAATGAGGTTTCAAAAGTCTGAAGACTGGTTAAAACCCTTGCTATAATTTAGGAACAACAATCTAAAAACAACCTTTTATCATCGAATATTGCAATTTGGGTGATGCTTCAAACCTATTCTAGCTTAGATTTATAAAGAAATAGCAAAAGATTAAGGGTTTGAAAGGAATCCTAATTCTGAGAACCGAAGGACAATTGCAACAATGGTTGATGCTTCAAATAGACAAACTCCCAAAACTTAGCTCTGCTTAACCAAGTGTAACCTACGATGTTGCAGAACAAGTGCAATCTTCAAAGGTAACCTTCAGATTTTTAAACTGTAACATTCATGCATAGATGCATAAATATACATAGTTGAACTTGATTGAATTAAATTAGCTCAAACTAACCTTAAAAATCAATTTACAATCAACAAATCATAAAAAGATATTAGTAAGAATTTCATCACAATATCTTAACACTTTTCCATTATTGAAACTTAACATAAACTAACAGTGCTGAAATAAACTTGGAAGATGGAATCGTGCATACATTCAAAGAACATAAAGAATTCACCGACACTTCAATGCCTTCTTTTGTATTTCTCTATAATGTCTATTACAACAATTCTCCTCGACCCCTTGCAAATGAGAGAGGCTGCCCTTTTATAGATTTTACATTGCAAATCAATGGCCAAAATTAAATCCCATTCAATGCCCCGAATTTACTATTCCCTTAGAGATAGGGTACAATAAATGCATTTACAATTAACCCCAATATAAAATAGGGTTACATGTGAACATAGGAAAAAATGTAAAATATCCCTGCATATTTTATATTTAAGAAATATTTTACAAAATCCCCCAAATTGGGTGCACACACTTTGAGGTAACTAATTTTGTCCTCTAGCTGAAAATTACATATATTTATATTCTATTAAAATATTTCCAGCTTATTTCTCTTTTATAACATATTTGACAAAATTAATTAAAGCTTTAGAAATTTATTGATGAGAAAGTAGTTGAGCTCTATTGATCTTGAATGTGATCAATTTGTAATCTTTCATCAGCTTCTTGTGCAAGTTCGCACATGTTTGTCTCTATTGGATTAATTGCTCTAATTTTGTGAATGCTCGCATAGCAAAATCTAAAAAGTTTCCATTTAAACTATTAGTAGCTCTCGTTCATATCCTTGTTCTCCATGCTTGCTTGATATCTCCAGCATCCAATTTTTCCACGCGCATTGATGCCCCAACAAAAATCCTCAAAAATTAATCATAATTTGACAATAAATCAATGATTCTTTTAGCAATTATCTATAATTCGAGCAACACTTTGGCAAGAACTTCTTTACAAAATTCAATAGCAAATGCCCACACCTTGAGCTCCTTTAACTCATCTTTAGCCAAGATATGTTCTTGCACCAAAATCTATGTGGACAGGGTTTTGATAACTCGTAACTTCAAAAAAGTGAGATCACAATACTTTGGAAAAGACGTACACTCTTTGATCTCCTTGTCGACTTCTATTTTTAGAACTAGAAAGTGATTATGCATTTCCACCCCAACGTCCACAACCCTATCTCCTGTGGCAATAACACAACTAATCCAATCAGAGGTGGTCTTAGTCTAATTTCTCACTCACTCCACCTTGCTTACCTCTTCCTTAGATAAAATTATGGGGGTAGGAGCCTCTGTAGGAACTTCCTCTCCAAAAGTAACTAGCTATTGAATAAAGGAAATCAATTCTACCACTTGTGCTTTCAATTCCTTCTTATTTGTTTGGTCCTCATCCATTTGGCTCATAATAGTGGACATCGACCCTCAAAATTCATCAATATTTTGAGTTCTACTGGCCGACCTGATGTTGATGGATGTTATCTAATATTTAGAAGGTAAAATAGTGGCAACATCTTTGTCTACTACCGGGGTAGCAACTACACTGTGCGGGAACCCAATGCATCCATCATAATGTGCGACCGCACCTTTGATTTCTTCCTTTCCTTGGGCTACTGATCTCCCCTAGCCATAATGGCTTCAAAGTGAGCCCTTTGATCACGTGCTACTAGAGCCTTATCTTTCACCTAGTGCTCTAACCAAGAGGGAACAAATGTTTGTTCTGTCGATGATGAGGATAGAAACCTCATGTTCTTGCAACCCCTTTTTCTTGTCCTTTTATTGTTGTATTTTTGTCTCATCTCGAGGAGTATCTTCAATTATCCTTTCTTCCTCGGTGTGCTCTTCTCTTATTTCTTTCCCATATTTAGCAAAGTTAATATCTACTTCTTTTTCCTTTTCTTCTTTTTTCTCTTTCTTCTTCTCCTTCAAGCATTTCCTTCTCTTGATTCCTATCATCTTTGAGGATCTCTTCATGCAAATTTATTCAAAATCCCCGTTCACCTTATCTCCCTTCGGAGTCCATTCATCATTGCCATCAGAGGCCATTTCATTAGGCTCAACAATCTTAATGCCCCAATCTGATTCCTCTACATGGTCCTCAAGCTCAGACCCAATAGAGTCATCACCAATATCAACTACATCCTCAAGCTTCTCCTTTTCCTTTTGTTTTATTTCCTCCCATATTTCTCTGGGTTCTCCATTTTGGGTGGCTCCAAGGGAGGAGGAGTAGGAAGGGTAGCAACAAGTTGAGCCATAAGGAGCCTACCATCCTAAGATAATAGAGTTTCAGAAAATCCCTTAGGCATGTTTTGCAAATAAGCCATAGAGGATTCTGTTAGAGTAGCCAACAAAGGTCAAATTAGAGGGAGAGTAGGTGGTGATGTGGAGAAGGTAGGTTGGGAAGGTGGGAGCGAAGAGGAAGATGGAGATGATGAAGTAGACAAAGAAGATTCAACCATAATCATGGAGGTGGTCGGAGTGGTGGTTGAAAGGTGGATAGAAATGTCCATGATAGGTGGAAAAGATATAGGTGGCAGGAGCAGAGCGAAAGTTGATGGGAGTGGTGTAGTGGATGGTGGTGGTGAGGATGGATGAGCGAGTGATTATTTTTGTACATTTTCTTCAAGAGGATATGGATCCTCTTTAATAGTATCCATTATGAAAGTTCCTCCTTTCTTGTCCTTCTTAGGGACAATCCTTTGCCCTTCTACAACCTTTATTTCATAAACTTGAGGCTTCTTCGTTAGCTTCCTTTCTAAAATGTCCTTCTTTCAAGATCAAGCAGTCGAAGGAGACATAACACTTTTTCTTGATGAGCTCACCTCAGTAGTGCCTCCTTATGGAGATTCATCCTCAGTTTTCCCTCCATCATTGCTTCCTTATGCCTTTTCCTACTCTCATTCATTGTAAGTAAGCTCTACCCCTTGCTGCTCTAATCGGACAACCTGATCATCAAGCCACTTCTTAGTTCTTTGCAATACATGGCGAGTGACTATATCAATATTTGTATCCTCTTCCTCGGTCCAATCGATAAATGGGAGTGGAAGCTTAACCACTTACCATAGGATACTTCATCCAACCTATTATCATCTTCCTCCACTTGATTAGGAACGATATATATATATCTAGGGTTCTTACAAATTCCAAAGACATTCTCATGTATAGTATTTTCCTAACCTCGTAGTCATTTTCATAGTTAGCCCAAAAGTCCTCCACATACAATTTATGTGTGTGTTGCCTTCCCACCTTTTTTTCAATTTTCCCCAAGGGTCCACATTTCCCCTTATACTGTGTAAAAGGAGTCCATATTCCTAAATTTCCTTATTTGAACTCTCAACTAATATTGTTGTTGGGCATGTGTACATTCCTCTTCCTAGAGTCATGGGGTAAGGCATCCCGACTCTGTGCTTTGACTGCAATAATTGATGTGAGGTACACAACTATCGTGTAAGTTCTAGCATGACCATTTTGTCAGTAGGGTACCTTGGCAACATGTACAAAGCCCTAGAGAAGCCTTCAATTCTAAAGTAGGTGAACTTGGGAAATTGGATAAACCAATAACTGAAGTTCCTCAACATTGCCTTGGTGGAGAAAGACATCCTATTCCTAAATTCATTTGACAAGGATCTAATATTGTACATAATGAAGGTGTCATTTACCCTCTTGTAGTTCTTGTAGTTTATGTACTGCAACTATGGATAACACTCATAGACGATGTTCTCATTGGGGTTTGTCCCCAAATTCCCTCTACATGTTAGGCCTCTATATGGAAAGTTAGCTTCAATCACATAGATGACATAGGAAGTCATATAAATTTTTGAGGTCTTCTTCACTAAAACATACTGGGCATGGATATTATCGTTGATAGTATTTTCTAATAGAACCAAATTTCTCCCCTCAATATTTCCTTGATGAAGTAGTACATCCACTCTTCAAACACATTTGAAACTAAAAGACCCACCACTCTACTTAACAATGTTATGACGTTGTTCACTTCTTTGACAAAGTCACTTATGTATAACTTCTTCGACAACTTCCCAACATTGGGTCAAGGGGTGTGCATCCACTTCTTATTTATCACCTAGTAATAGGCTAGAGGATTTGTTTTCCAAACATTTAGAGCATATTCTCTCACACACACCTCCATTTCTGAAAAATAATGAATTCCAAAGGTCCACGCAATGGATGGAGGCAACAAGTCTATTAAAGTTGAGAAATACAACCTCACATATCCCAACAAACACCTGCAAGCAAAATAACCTGTCACGTAGAAGAGATAACTATTGTCAAACAAATTGCACCCGAATGCTTGAATAATTAAATTCAGCAATCTGTTGAAACATGAGAACTATCTTCAGGCTGTGGGTATTCCTATGGCGAAGATAGACCTCCAAATTCTAGGTTGGTTCCTATATGATAATCAATTGGGTACTTGAGTAATTTATTATGAGAAAAGGGAAAGAAGGACTGAATTGAATACATGAACTAAAACTAAAACTTCGGTGATGCACCTAATTGATATTAAACTTGCAGAATGATTCACAACCTATCCTTCAGGAAAAAATGTTAACATAGGGCAATTTGAGCTCTCTGAACACATTATTAATTCATTAAAAGGTTGTATTTATTAAATTTCTTCTAAGGAAAACTAATTTTTCCCAAATAGGAAAAGGAACAAGTTTTTAGCACAATTAATGACCTGTTACAAACAACAATTGTGTATAAGTATGCAAAAATAAGACAGAAGCTTGAAGGTTTCGATAATGAAACACATTAAACTTGCATCAGATCATTCAACCATACAAAACATCTGAAATTGCAAAGGTGAACTCTATCTCAATGAACAATACGAAGGAAAACTCTACAAGAGGACAAACTAAAGTAACCTATAAAGCTGTAAAATTGTATTAATGTAAAAAGTTGAGTTACAAATCTTTCTCTCTGCAAAAAGGTATGCCAGAGAAGATGAAAAATAAGAACTAGAGAAAAAGATAAACTTTTTCCAGTATATACAATAGATGCAACTCCAAAGTGCATGAAAGATGAAACTGAAAGCCAATTTCAGTGTCAAAATGATAAATTCAAGGAAAAATCCGAGCAAAAACAAAAAAATCCCTAAAAATAAGGTTCAAACTCATGCAAAAATGAGTGAACTCAGTCTCAAACTCTCAGTCATAAAATATGCAATTGAATTGTAACTCAAGCTGAACTGGAAATCTGAAGATGTGGGCAAAAACATGCAAAATCCACCTTGCTTTAATCAACTCGCCCATGATAACTTAAAGTCCATTTTCGCACTATTCATGAGTAATCTTCAGTCAATAATCTGATATGAAACTAAAGTAAAGTGCTAAAAATCTCCATGACTTTCACAATTAAGTCTAATTAGCTTTCACTTGCTATCTTGCATGGATTAAAAAAGGCATTCATTTGATTAAATGTTAAAGATAATCATCAAATGATTATTTTAATATTTAGGCAGCTGATAATATCACTTTTCGCTACATACCTAAATATTAAAGTAATAATAAAATTACTTTTGATATTTAATTAAATATTTGATATTTTATTAATCCATGCAAGATAGCAATATTCTCAAATCAAACTATTTCTTTGAGGTCAGCTTCAAAACCCACAAGCCCCTTATGCATTATTAGGTTACTTGACTTCCAAAGTCAAGACTACAATAATAATACTCAATGATTTAATTTGTTTTCGGCTTGCAAAACATAGTCAAAAGAAACATCTCCACTCGAATTAGGGTAAAAGTATTGAATCCTAACTTATTTGCTCATTTTTCATTTTGCAACTGCTAGAAACTTCTACTACTAGCGTTGCCATGCTACTCAGGTCCATTTCTAGGGTTTGATATCTTGATTTTTTCATCTCTCTGTATTCCATGTTGGATTCCTTGCTCTATAACTATGATGGACACCTTGTGAGAACATTGTACGTGGGTTTTGAGGGCATTTAATCTGCAAAATTTGGTAAGTATGTCATTTGAACATCATTTTCTCCTTTTTGAAAATGTTTTCAGGCACCTATGGCACGACCTCCATTATTTTTCTGATGTTTTGTGTTCTCTTTGCCTTCTATTAATGCATTTACTCATTCTAAGGCCGCCATGATGAGTATTGGTTTGAGCTTGGAAAATCTTCAGAACGAGGGTTTTAATGTATTCCCTTCACAACAAACTTAGGTAAGAATTCCAACATTGCACCTCAGCATCTATCCCTATCTCTTGTCTAAAATGCTCGATTTGAGCTCCATAGTGAACAAAAATGATTGAATATTCTTGTTACTTTCCCCATTTTTGTTTTTCCTAAATCCCAACATAAACTATGGTCGCGGCATAAAGCTTTTATTTCAATTTTTGGAAGTTCTCATGCGGTTTGATGCTGAAAATCGAACCCTACACCTGTCTTGTAATATTTCATGAAATTTGAAAAGAACCCTTATGAATACACAAGATCCTTTGACTGTAGATCTCTCGCCATAGACTGGTGATTAACTTGCAATTACGAGGCATTTGATTAAATCCCAAGATCCCCAAGTCTTCTTCAGATCTTCAAAGACAAGGCTTAAGATACTATGTTCTTCTATCCTCTTTGCTTGCATTTGATAGGGTGGTAGTCCCTTGATTGTATGATTAAGATCACTTCAACAACTTTGTAATCCTTCCTTTCTAATTGTTGCTGCTCTATTTAAGAGAAATAATGAAAATGCTCTTATATTTGCTGAATAGTATGGGCTCCTTTTATTGCTCAATCAATGCTCCTCTAATGACTGCCAATATCATATTATACTAGCTATGGCATTCATCAACTATTAACAACTCTATTCATACCTGACATATAAATACCTCTGTGAATATCTTCATTAACTGTACTGGCAATCTACTTTGTATTCTTTAGAAAGATGCATTTAGTTTAAATGATTACAACTACACTGTGGTTTATTATTCCATTGTATCCACAATAGGTGGTTGTCTTGAAGATTTGAACCTTACTCATTGTAAACTATTGGAGTGACTATGGCATTTTGTCCCATACTCTTTAATCACTACCTTAGCTCTCATGTATGCAACTTGTATGAGAGTTACTTGTCAATGAAAATTAATGACTGTCCTTTTATTTGCTCTATCAGGGTTGTCAAAGACACTTATAGAAACTTGAAGCACACCCTTAAGCACTTGTTCATTTTTCCTTTTTTGTAGACTATGCATATGCTTTAGTTTACATGGACATGTCTGATTTATTCATTTGTGATGTCCTACACACCTATATCTCACTTATGTTATCGACACTTGTTCATTAAGTGCCCTTTAGCCATGCATTCATGCCTTCATGCATTTGCAGCCCAAAATATATTTTTCAAGCTTTTAATGATATTCACTATACTTGCACATTGTTGCCTTTGATACTCGTCTTTGTTTCATATGATCAAATACAACGCTGTTTTATTGGTATGAGACATATTTGTACCTTGTGTAGCTGATATGAAGACTAAAAATGTACAAGACTGACTTGAAATTTAATCCTCCATTTATTGTTAATGCTGATTAAGCCATACTTTGTTGTTGTCTCACTTTGTTCAAGCTTCCTACTAGCTTTTCTTACTATCAAGGATGCTTTTTCAGTCCTTTATGACTGTCATAAACTTCTGTAACCATTTCTCACCACCATAAATGTTGAAACAACACTCTTATTCACTTTATCAATTTTGTAGCAATAGTATTATCCATGACTGTTCTCTATAAAATGCTCCTTTTCTGTTGAATACAAATCTGTTTCTTTGTTAAGTCCTTGATTCTTTTAATGAGGACTCTTGATGATGATTTGCAATTCAATGCAAAATATGGGAATGCTACCCTTATTATGATATTGAATTTAATCTGTTCAACTTGAGTCTCAAGATGTAATAATGTTGTCTTGCTGCCATGTTGACTGCCCTCCTGAATCTCTGGATGAACTATGTATGTACCTTGGAGTTGTAAAAAACAATTAAATTACTTTGAGTGCTCTTTCTCCCTTTAGTATAAAGAGGCTCAATGCCTCATTAAAATGTAACATGAATGAAAGGCAGAGCTAAAACAAAGAATGACAATTACAATTAATGCTCTCTTAATCATGTTTTTTTTATTGTTTCATTGAATTATGAGTAATAAGATGACATGCTCAACCTATTTTGCCATGCTATTATACTGCTTGATGATAGTCCAAGATGATGACTGTTTCTTTGATGCTTTAATAACTCTCATATATGAACGTTAAATGAGAGAATACCTTATGATATGTCGGGCTTAACCCTTGTGGGAGCCCGTTTTACTCCACATATCTGATAAGATGATCTCTAACATGATGAACCTATTCTTGCACATTGAAACAAACATGTTAGTAAAATAAAAGAAGCTGAAAGCTTTCCTCTTGAGTTTTATGTCTTTGAAATCTGAAATCATCTGATGGATGCCTGATCAAAAGTATACTATATTTTTGTTGGTAGCATAGGCATATGATAGGATTTGATTCACATTTCTCTAACCACACTTCTATCAATCTTTTAGGTGCATCGGAGCTTGGAGCTGGAACTGGAGTCACAACTGAAGACCTCAACTTGTCAATGATTCGTCATTCCAAGCAATGACGAATCACTTTCTACCCTATGCCTTCTTTATTCTTAGTTGTATAGTGTAATTCCATTTCTTGTATCTATCATTTGATTGTGAATATCAAATTGGCTACTCCCACAGCTTGTGCGAGACTACAGGTTTTCCAATATGAATAAAAACATTCTTTTATGCAAATTTATGAGTTCCTTTGTTACAGAGATTTGCATAATAACATTTGAAATTCATAAGTAATCAAAGTTCTGGAACATAATGAATACTTAAGTAGAATTTTTTTTGTACCTTCTTTGATGAATGCAAATTCAGCTCTACCTATTTTGAGTTGTAGCTAAAAATAGGTAACAATAACAAAACACAAGAATAGTGTTATGATTGTCATGAAACAAAAATGCATAAACAAGAATTAAATTAATTACAATAAGATCAATCCTTATGAAAGGAGATCAAAACCCTAAAGGTGAGTAATTAATAATTAATTAATTATTAATGGGCCCAAGTTTACCTTAAGTGAAAAAAAAGTAAAGGTGACTTAATTAATTAATCAACATAATTAACTTAATTAAGTAATTAACATATTACTCTAACACCCCCCCTTAAGATGAACTTAGGGAGAAGCTAAAAAACTAAGGATGAAATGCATGAAAGCAAAGATGGGTCCCGGCAACAAGGCCAGATGAGGTACCCAAAATACAACCAAATCTTTGTAAAGTGGAGAAAAAGGAGAAAAACCAATGGGAAAAAACTCCTCTCCAAAAAAAGATGAAAGCATGTTTAAAAAAAAAACATGAAGGAAGGCCTCACAAAGACCCCCCAAGGACAACTTCCTTCACCCCAAGCATCGATCACAACTAAAGATAGCATGGTGATTCCAAAGTTTTTGTGAAGATGTCTGCAACCTGCGCCTCAGTAGGAATGTACTCCAAGATGAGAGAACATCCTGAATCAACCGCTTGATGAAGTGCACGTGGATCTCAATGTGCTTCATCTGCTAATGCTCCACTGGATTGTGGGAAATGTTTATAGCACTCTAATTGTCACACCAAAGAACAATGGGACTATCAGGAGGAAACCCAAAATCTGTCATCAACTGTCGAAGCCATAAAATCTCCTGACTAGTTAACACCACTGCTCGGTACTCAACCTATGTAGATGATAATGCAATAGTAGATTTCTTCTTGCAAGACCATGTGATAGGACCAAAACCAAGGAAAAAAACAAAGCCATAAGTGGACTTCCGATCATTGACATCACCAACCCAATATGAGTCAGTGAAGCCAACAATGTGAGGGGATCCTGATGTGTAGTGAATGCCATACTGTGTGGTGCCCTGAATGTACCTCAAGATACTTTTGGCTGCTTTCCAATGGCTCTCATGAGGATCATGGGAGAACCTAGAGACAATACCAACCGCAAAGGAAAGATCAGGACGTGAATGCATTAGGTACAACAAACTACCAACCAACTGCATGTGTAATGTAGAGTCTACTAAAGGAGTAGAGCAAATGGAATACATAACAACACCTAACTGAAATGGTGTGGGGGTAGACTTGCAATCAAGCATGCCAAATCTCTGAAGCATATCAAGAGCATACTTCTATTGATATATGGAAATCCCATCTGAAGACTGAATAACTTGTAGACCAAGAAAATAGTGTAGAAGATCGAGATCTGTCATCTCAAATTGCTCCATCAAAGCTCTTTGAACACTCTGAATCAAAGAGGATGAGCTACCTGTAAGAATGAGATCATCAACATATAGCACAAGGATCAAAATATCACCCTCCTGACATTGAATGTACATTGTGGGATCAGAATGATAGCGTGTGAAGTGAGAGGAAAGCAAAAAAGAGTCCATCTTCTCATACCAAGCCTGAGGGGCTTGTTTGAGACCATACAATGAACATCAAAGTCTGCAAACCAAAGAAGTGTCTTGCAAAAAACCCCGAGGCTAGTCCATATAGATTTTCTCATGTAGGTCCCCATGCAAGAAGGCACTCTTCACATCCATCTAAAAAAGTGTCCATCCCTGTGCAGTTGCTAGTTATAGTACAAAGTGAATAGAATTCATCTTGGCAATAGGAGAAAAGGTCTCAGAGTAATCAATACCCTCAACCTGAGAAAACCCCTTTTGCAAAAAGATGTGCTTTGTACTTATATATCAAACCATCTGCAACAAACTTGGTATGGTACACCCACTTGCACTGAACCAACTTTCTTCCCTTATGAAGATGTCAAAGATCCCAAGTATTATTCTTCATCAAAGAAGAATACTCCTCCTCCATAGCCCCATCCCACTTAGGGTGACCTTTTGCCTCTGAAAACCTCTAAGGATCATCTGAAATGGCATGAATCAAAAGACTAGCACCTCAAAGATCTAGCTGCCTCTACAGTAAAGTTGCCCACTTGGGAAAATGTTGTGTATCTGGTGGTGGTGGGGATGGTAGATCATCATCTGTATCATCCTTAAGAGATAAACAATCCTCAAGAGATGAAGAGGGAGGAGTAGGTAGTGAGGGATAAGTTGGTGATGAAGAATCCATTAGAGGAAAGTGCTCATCAAACTGGACATCTCCCTGAAACAAGACCTCTCTGGAATCAGGATCAAACAACTTGTACGCCTTAACATCCTCACAATAGCCAACAAATATGAGTGGTTGGTGTTTCCTCTCCATAGCTTTTTGCGGAGCATCAAGAATAAATACCCAAGCCTCACTACCAAAAACTTAGAATGTAGAAATATCAGGCTTGGCATGGTCCAATCCTCTTCAAGAGTCATGTGTCCTAATGCCTTATGAGGCATTTGATTCTAAGTATAATTGGTACAATTGACTACCTCAACCCAAAATTAAGAATCCATAGACCGTGACTGTATCATACAATTGGCCATCTCCCGTAAAGTCTTGTTCTTTCTCTCAGCAACACCATTCTGCTGAGGGGCGTAAGGAACTGTACACTGATTCTGCAAACCATGCTTAGTGAAAAAATCCCTAAAATCTTGATTAACAAACTCCCCCCATTATCTATGTGTATCTTTTTGATAGAAAGACCAGACTGCTTCTTCACAAATGTCTTAAATATCCTAAATGAATTAAAAACATCAGACTTGTACTCAAGAAAGTACACCCATGTACACCTAAAGAAGTCATCAATTAATGTGAACACATATTTTTCCCCTAAAAATGAAGTAGTTGGAAATGACATGAGGTCACTATGTACCAACTCTAAGGGCACCTTAGCACGTGTGGCTCTACCCATAGGAAAATAATCTCGGTGATGTTTGCCAAGAACACATCCTTGACAAACATCATCAGTACAAGAAATCTTCGGGAGCCCTGACACTAATTCCTATGTACTCATCTGGTGGAGGTATTTGTAATTGACATGACTAAAAAGTTCATGCCACAACATGTTCTTAGTGTCTGCATGTGCTATGAAGGATGAACTTGAACTAGCTAAACTCTCAAAACCATCAAATCGGTATAAATGAGAAGAAGTATCAACACTCCCAATAGCCACAATAATATCAAGATCATGAAGGTCTCGAATAACTACATCATGTGGGGTAAAATTGACTGTCTTACCAATGCCAGATTGACAAATTTGATACACTGAAAGAAGTCTAATTGAGATATCAGGAACTACAAGTACCTCCTAAAGAAAACCACCCTCAAGTGTGACAGTGCCTGAGCCCAAAACTGAAAGCTATGTAGAATCCCTGAATGCAATCGAAGTAGTGCTACAATCAGAAAGGGATGAGACCAAATCCTGAGAGATGTCATGTGATGTGTTTTGCCAGAATCAAGTATCCATGGAGCTATAGTAGGTAAGGACCTTGCAGAAAGAGCATGACCTTTACTTATAGGTGAGGAAGAAGATTTAGGGGTGGAGATGTTATGCTACTACATGGATTCCTCTAAAGCCTCTAATCTCTTCCAACATCTAGTGACTGGATGTCCCTCCTTACCACAAAAACTGCAAGGTTTGCCTAATTTCTTCTTTGTCTTGGAGGAAGGCTCGCCAGACTTAGAAGATTTATCATGACGAGGAGTAATTTGAGATTTATTTTTTGACTTCTAAGATGATTTAGAGGAATGCTCACTACCTAATGAAGAATCTATCTTGGGATTTTGTTTCTTCTTAATTTTCTCCTTGGATGTTTGTGCTACTAATGCTTGGGTTTTGGAACCAAAAAGTGATTCAAACTAAACCATCTTTTCCTGTTCATGAGTTAAACAATCACAGAAAACCTCAAAAGTAGGTATGGTAAATGGATCACCCAATGCATCCATAGTAGAATAGAAAGTAGAAGAGAAGACCTGAAATGACCCTCAAAGCTTAGATAGAATCAATAAAATACATTCTTTGTCATTTTTATTCTTCCCACAACCCTGCAAAAGACATCTGAGTGACTTAAACCTCTGCAAGAAGTCCTTAATGGAGGGGTAAGAATCAGGTACAACTGATGTTAATTCTGCCTTAATCTGGAGAGCTCTATACTCATTCATGTTGCAAAAATATCACTAAATCATGTCCACATAGCCTTGGGAGTGTTGCAAAACTCCAAATGAAATAAGAGACAGTCTAAAATATGCAACAAAATCAAACCCATAGCCTCATTTGTCTTATTCCTATGCTGGAATATCTCAAATTGATGATTCAATGTTAGTTGTACTTCATCCAAAGTGAAACATAAACCCTTAGACATGAGCATTATGGTCATATGAGCCTTCCAAGTATGATAGTTGTGTAGCGTAAGACATTCAAATGAAGAGGTGTCCACCATGATAGCTGTGGTTTTCAAAACAATGTGTGGTATAGGATTTCTAATCTTATATGTATTTAGATACTGAAAGCAAGAAATATATGCCCCCACAACAAGAAAAACCAAACCCAAATACATTTTTGAGAGTAGAAAAGCTTATAAAAAATTTCACATTAGAGAGATCCCTATGTACCTTATAAAATTTCTAGAAAAATAGACTGCATGGCTCTATAGAGCACTAAAAGAGCTTTCCAATGCTACAAAAGTCACTCTTTTTCACATGGGGGCTGACGACTAGGAATAGGGGCTGCATGTTGGCCTCCTACAATTATTTAAAAACTAAGCCCTTACAACTATGATTCAGAGATTGGACATCTAAATTTAATTTCATTCAATCATCATGAAGGTGCATTTAACTTGTCAACCTAGGGACGTGAACTTGAAATGGGTCAACACAATATATGCAATAGGAACTCAAAGTAGCCATTTTCATTCTACAACTAAGAAAGATGTAATGTTGAAAGTAAATTGCTTGGAAAGGAATAACATAAATGTTGAACATCAACCAACAACCATACTAAGCTTGAAATGCATGAAAAAATGAAAATATGAACAACAAATAGAAAACTACTCTGCCTGCTTTGGCTACAGGAACAATCACAAAATGGAATTCTAGTGGCTGTAAGAATAGTCAGTGCCAGATTCTTAACTAATTACTGAACAAAAAGTAATAACTAGGCTAAATTAAGCTAAAGGATGCATTGCTCACCAAGTGGCCCCCATTGGATGAGTATCCTCTACTACTAACGAAAACTCAGATGCTTGAACTCAGAACTTTATTTCATTCATCAGAAAACATGAGTACAAAAGAGTAGCATAACTGTATTACTGAAAACTAAGAATGCAAGTACAATATCAGATCGTGCAACCTCCTAAAAAGGAGCATCCAATCCTTGTTTATACTACCAACTAAGCAAGGCAGTCAACTCCATGAATTGGGAGGACACCAATTTAGGGAAAGTAGAGAAAATGGAGGGGCAGTTATGCAAGCATGAAATCTGGTTAGACGTGTTTGCAGATTTAGCACAACAATAACGCCAATATTGCTCAACAACATTAAAGTCCACTACAAGTGGTTGCATTTGATTTGCATGGGGAATCTCCTATTGTCGACCACCTTTTGACCTTTGAACGATTCCATTGTTGGGCGTTATGGTGGATGCCTAGTTAGAGGTGTCTTTCTCAATTTAGTATCTTCAAATTATATTTGCATGGAAATGTTAGCTCGCACAATAATTGTACATCTATAACTACCTTAAAGAACATTCATTAACCACATGTAGAATTAATATAGATAGTCCATATAACATGCCAATGTCATTAAAGATTTGCAGAAATAAGATTAAGTTCAATGTTAATAGTTCTGAGGAAATATCATAAAAAGTATCAACACTTAACATCAAGGTCCATGATATCTTCAAATAAACCATAAGTTCTACCCAAAACTAGACCATAAACTAGGATCATCACTCCCCCCAACCTAAGGTCTTGTTGGTCCTCCAGTAGGGGAAGGGTTCTTCTGCTTGGTCAATGCTCTGAAATTTGCAACTGACAACTGCCCTACATCAGTGTTTCTTGTTCATGAATCAGGGTCCCAATAGAATCCTCCCAATCTGTCTAATTTACTCCATCTTTGTCTCTCTGTAGCAATATCATAGTTGTAAAATCTAAAGTTTGGTACGGGCCACATCGAAAGGGGTGGTTGAAAAGTTAGGGGAAGCCAAAATTGTCCCTTTGTTCTTCCAACCTATACATATCTGTCAATTCTCTTAAGTGTTGCAACATAGTTCTGGATGGAATGAGGCTCAGCCTATTTTAGCTCATCAGTTAGGTTGTTCCATCTTTGTGAGAGGTAACTCTTCATGGTTTCCTCATTTTCTTTTGCCTTTACCTCATACTCACTGTAGACTGCTTCTATCCAAGGCATAATCCTATTACCATAGCTAGGTCTAAAAAGCATTCTATGCCATTCCCTGTAAATGTCACTTGGATTCCTTGATTCAGCCCTAATGGGCAGAGGGATGTTGGACTCCAATTTCTTATAAGCCCCGTGTTGTTGTCCCCAACTAATCTCATTTTGTACCCAAGACATAAATGCCCTTAATTAGACATCTCCAACATACAATAATGGGTTTCAATCATGGTCTTGAGTCACAGCATAATTATGCAAATAAATTTCACACAACAAATTCTTCATTTTAGGGGAAGCAATTCGATAAGTATTGAAAAATTCAATAGGGGTCTCAATAGAAGGGTTCAAACCTGAGACAATTCTTCCCAACTTAAAAGAAAAATACTTTTTCCTTCAAATATAGAGCATAGACCCTTGGAGGGGCCCTGCACTCTAAAATATGTGGTACTAAGGTTGCCATATCATCCACATTCTTCTTTAGGGCGACAATCTTTGCATCCTTGTCTTCAATCTCCTCATCTTTCTTTTGAATTTCCTTCTTCAATCTACGCTTCTCCTCCTTCTATTCTTCTTCTCTTCTTTGCATTTCCTTCCATAAATGCATAGATACTACATGCATTGAGAAATTAGGGGGTTTATGCATTTCGACCAACATATTCCTTGGCACTAATGCTTGCTCTCCACATAGTACTAACTACAAGGATTCAGGTTGTCTCATCAATTCAGGGTACAGGGGTACTGATTGTTCTTGTTTTTGTTGTTGTTGCAGGAACTCTTGTTGTATGAGGGTTTTCACTAGGGCCCGTGCCAGAGGTTGAAGCACCAAGAGTGGCTTCAGTCATGCTCAATATTCTACTAGACCTATGGGTTGAGGTAAAACCCTAGGTTGCAAATGCTCAAGTCTAATTTGATCATTTTTTTTGAATTTTTCCTAGATCATTCTAGATACATCAAGTAAAGACTTCTCAATTAGTAATTTAATCAAATAATGGTGGGAAACAGAATTGTCCCTACCTTTATGAGTCTCAACCACCATGATTGAAAGAAGGTTGCATAGCATGTTCGACACATTCATCCTCCTCTTGTGCCTCATATGATTCAAAAGCTTGAAGTGTATGGAATGCATATTCGACTGGCGACCTTCACAGGTGATATATTTTATGACATAAACAACTATCTGCTTCCATGGCTCGGGTAGAGACATTATCTTCACCCCTTGTTTATCTATGCTCAATGGAGGGTCGCTTGGTTCTATAAATTCAGCCCTAGCTAACCTGGTGTCTTTGGAAATAGGGTAATCTTCACCGTCGGTAGGTAACCCTGTAACTTCTGCAATTTTTTCTTCTATAGACAATACTTCCAACCCTTTTACCATGGATTTCCCTTTAGATAATGTCTGGGTGAATTCTAGCGCAATGCCTTCATCAAAACCATCCAACTTCATGAAATAATCTAACCAGCCACAATTTTTGAATTCAGCTAGGTAGGGTGCATCTTGTAGTAATACATCGTGCACTATGGGTTCATTTTGAATTAACCCACATCCCATTGTTTGCAATCAAACAATCACTCTGCAGTTCCCTCCCTACATTTCTCGTCTGAAAACTGAATCCGCCTTCCTGCAACACTAGCTAAATTTCCAATACCAATGTCGATTAAATTTTCCCTTTTTATCTTTTGTTTGCAACTTGAGATTGTGACAGGGTTAATAATAGAAAGGAAGGAATAATAAAGGAAAGCTATGATGGGGAGGAATGGCAGCGACAATTGGTGTTACTTCACACATGCGAGCCGTCCTCTCACTCAAATTTCAAATCGGCTCAATTTAAATTTTGCTGACATAGACCAACATGAACTAACACATGGGAAAAGTATTCACGTCTTTTTCATCACCCCAACCTAAATTTTGGCATGTGTCCTCACATGTGGAATGATGATTTGACAGGGGTAGGGAATAATGGCATGTAATGGTGAATGTCCATATTAATGTACAACAGTTAAATGAATACATTAAAAGATAATTAAGATATAGTAATTAATGCACACATACCTAAATGTGTGAAATATTTGTTGCAAAGATTGTGGAGAAAGTATCGTTTGCCTTTTTAGGAAATAAGTTGAGCAATTAATGAAAATGAGGTGGAATGAGGTGGAGTGGAATGAAGTGATGTGATGGAAGAGAAAGAAAGATGGAAATGGATGGGCAGATGGGTGGATGGGTGAAGAAATGGGCTCCCACGGAAGTGGAAGTCTTTATTATGACAAGTACATACCTTAATTAGCCAGAAGGAGGGACACTAGGTCCACTTCCTTTGGTTGCAGGAAGCTCGAGTGTAGCATGTTGAGTGAATTGTTGTAGGAACTCCTTGGAAGTTGGCTTGTGATATAATCTGAGGTGATGACCATTGACAAGCAAGTTGAATCTGGCTGGGTTAATAGTAGTGAGTTGAACAACACCATTAGGGAATACTTCAACAACCTCATATGGTCCTAGCCACCTTTTCTACAATTTTCTAGCATTAACCTGATACTTGGAATCTTAAAGCAATGCCCAGTCTCCTAGTTGGAATTTCTTGTCCTTGATAAATTTATCATGCCACCTGATTCTTTGATTTTGCACTACCTTAGTGTGATGCAAGGCTCCTCTCCTCATCTCATCCAAAGCATTTAACTACATGATTCTTTCTCTCTGTGCCTCTGAGATATCCATCCCCAAATCTACTGCAGTCGTAAGAGTCTTATGTTCAAATTCAATGGGCATCATGGTTGTCTTTCTATACAATAATTCGAGTGGAGTGAAGCCTGTAGTTGTTTTCCAAATAGTTATATAGGCCCAAACAACTTCTGGTAATCTGTTTGCCTAGTCCTTTCTATGGATAGCTATTGTTTTGGTCAGAATAGCTTTAGTTTCTCTATTGGTCACCTCAACTGGACCATTGGTCTATGGGTGGTAAGGAGTAGACTTCCTGTGTCTTGTGTTGTACTCATTAACTAGTGTTGCAACAAGGGTTGATGTGAATTGAGTCACTTGATCAACCACTATCTCTATTAGAACTCTATACCTTGTGAAAATCTCATCATAAAGAAAATTTGCAACCTTGTTATCTCTTGCATGCTTCATGGCCTTAACTTCCACCCATTTAGTTACATAATCAATGCATACTAGGATATAAGACTTACCATTTAATGGAGGGTCAATGGGTCCTACAAAATCCAATCCCCACTTGTTAAAGGGAGTGAGTGCCACCTGAGGGAAAAGTGGCATCTCATCAGATCTGGTTGGTTTTCCCATTCTTTAACATCTATCACATTTTCTGGTATACCTTCCTGCATCCTTGTGGAGTGTTGGTTAGTAATATCCTGTGTTCAAAATCTTCATTGTTGTCCTCTTGGTTGCAAAATTTCCTCCACATGGTTCATTGTGGCATGCATGCAAAATGTTATATGTCTCATCTTCTCTCACACATCTCTTCATGACATGGTCTGGTCTAGTATAAAACAAACATCCAACAATCCATGAGAAAGGAAAATATTTTTCAATGAGTTACCTTCTCTCTTTTGGGGAGAAGTGAGGTGGAACTCTACCTGTGACTAGATAGTTAGCTATGTCAGCATACCAGGGTGTTTGTACATTAATGGAGAATAGATGATCATTAGGAAAAGAGTCATCTATGGATTGATTATATTATGATGTAGTCAGCCTTGAAAGAAAATTTGCAACAACATTGGCTTTCCTTGGTTTATCCACAATGGTTATTTCAAACTCCTGCATCAACAATAACCATCTTGAAAGACTACCTATGATCAGAGGTTTATTCATGAGATATCTAATGGCTGCATAATAGTGTGCATAAAGATTTGATAGTCTATTATGTAGTTCTTGAATTTTTTCAAGGCATAAATCACTGCCAACATTTCTTTCTCTATCAAAATATAGTTGAATTCAACTTCTTGCAAAATTTTGTTGACAAAATAAATGGCATTTTCAATAGCTCCTTCTTTCTGTTCTAAGAATGCTCCTATGGCATAATTTGATGTATCTGTATGGATGTGGAAAGGAAGCTCCCAATTAGGTCCTTCGAGTACAGGAACATGAGTCAAGACTACCTTCAAATTAGAAAATGCCTTGTCACAATCTTCAATCCACTAGAACTCAACATCTTTAGTGAGGAGGGTATACAATGGTGCTACTATTTTGCTAAAATTCTTAATGATCCACCTATAATATCCTGCATGTCCCAAGAAACTCCTAATATACTTTTGTTTTGCAGGTGTGGGAAGATTTGTGATTACCTTAATCTTTGCACGATCTACTTGAATTCCTTTGTGAGAGATGTAGTGTCCAAGAACTACACCTTCCTGCATCATTATGAAACACTTTTCACTGTTTAAAGAGAGATTGTGATCTTCACATCTCTGTAGGACTTTCCTGATATTCTCCAATGCTTCATTTAAATCAGCACCATAGGTGGTGAAATCATTCATATAAATTTCCATGCAATCATGAGAAATGTCTGAAAATATGCTAATGACTGCCCTCTAAAAAGTTGTAGGTGCATTGCATAAGCCAAATGGGAGTACCAAGTAGGAATAGGTTCCCCCATGGATAGGTAAAAGTGGTCTTCTCCTAGTCTTTTGGTGCAATTTAGATCTAGTTGTAGCCGTTGAATCCATCTAGAAAATTAAAGTATTACTTTCATGCAAGTGAGTCCAAAACTTTATCTATGAAAGGTAAGGGAAAATGGTTCTTTTTGGTAGCAACATTAAGTTCTTTGTAATCAACACAAACTCGCCATTTCCCTCCTTTTTTAGGCACAATCACTAATGGAGACACCCACTGGCGATCTAAGATGGGCTAGATAAATCATGCATCTAGCAACTTCTGTAGTTCTCCTTTTACAATTTTTGTCAGTGCAGGGTTAATTCTTCTTTGTGGCTGCCTCACTGGGGTGCAATCATCTCTGATGTAAATTTTGTGAGTGCAAAGCTTAGGATCCAATCCCTTCATCTCATGATAGTCCCATGCAAATGCATGTTGATGGGTCCTCAATAAGTTTGCCAATAACAATTGTTGTTCCTCACTCAATTTGTTGTTAACATTCAAATACTTTCCTTCTGACCCCTGTACTTGTCTAGTTGACTCTATCATAATTGCTTCATTAACACATGGTACCTTGAGTTCATTATGGCAGCAATGTATGGGACATACCTATTTCTACAGGAAGTTTGTTTGTAGGAAGAGTGGCTACAAGAAGAATGTCTATAGAAACAGTGGCTATAGGAAGAATAGGCAAAAGTGTCTTGACTAGAGTAGCAAAATGAGAAAATGATGCTTCCTCCACTTCACAATTGTTCTAAATGATGTTAACCAATACTTCATCTTCGTCTTGAACCTGCATGAAGGAGCTTCTACCAAACATCATAAGTTGTGCCATAGAATTGACTTCCTCGGCCTCTTCACTAACATGTGGCCACACAGAACTATCATCATCATGGGATGGCTAAGCAAGAGGATAAGGAACAAAATTTTTGGTACTCTTCCCATAAAAATGATCATGTCACCTGATCGACATCCAATATATGCATCTATAGTTGCTAACCATGGCCTTCCAAGAATAATGGGATACCTGCCTAGTGTAGCTTTAGGAGAAAGAATCATAAAGTCTGCTGAACACTCCCAAGAGTCTAGAATCACCACAAGATCCTCCACTATACCATCACACTTAATAGTAGAACTATCAGCAAGCTGTAGGATAGTAGGAGTAGATCTCATGCTCACAACATTTAGTTGTTGTAGGATGTCCTTGGTCATTACATTTATTGTTGCCCCTAAATCAATAAGATCATTCTTTATTTGAATCCCATTTATAACAACTGCTACCACATGACTACCTGGGTCATTGTACTTGGGGATAGTCACTTTTCCAAGCATGATGTTAGCTAGATGTCCCACCACATGAACTGTATTGGGGTCTTTCTTCTTCCTACCTGGCTTCTTGAGGCATGCTTCTTTTATTGCCTTGCCATAGATTGAGACATCCTTTATGGTTTGAAATAGAGGTATTTGGACACATATATGCTTCAGATGATCCAAGATATCAAAGGTTGTGTCCTCCTTTTCTTCCTTCTTCTTGGAAACTTCCAATCTCTAAGGAAATGGTGGTTCTTGTTTAGTCTGCTTGACTTGGACTGGTTCAAGATTTTTAGGTGCACTTGGCTAAATGGGATCATTCGAAGATTCCTCTTCCTCTTCCACATGAAGCTCAGTGATAATGGGATTGGAAGGGGATGGTAAAGTAGTTCTTGAATGCAAGTGGATGTCACTTAAACTCACAACATATACAAGGAATTGATTTAATCAACAAAGTATACAGGTTGTTGTTGTGGTTTGTTATTTGGATTGGGTGTGGGTTGAGTTGGTAGCTAAGTAGGTTTAGGTGCATTTGAGCTTGAATTAGTAGGTGGAGGCATTATAGCGGGTTTTTGGGGTTGAGAAGGTGGTTGCATGTAACTAGTTTTCTAGGTAGGCCATTGCTATCCTCCCCTCCATTGATTTGTTTGTTGCCAATTTCCTAGAGGTGGTTGCCAATGCCCTTGAAATTGTTGCCAATTCCCCTAAGGTTGCTACCACTGTGCTATAGAGTTTTGATGATTGGACCAAGCATTTGGGGGGTTACCCCAAGGCTGTGGTGGATATCCTCCATAGCTGGATGGATATGGGGGCTACCATTGGTTACCAAATGAATAGGAATTGAAATATGGTCCAACATAAGAGAGTGGATCTGGTGGCATACCTTGTCTTGGAGCCTAAGGCCCCCTTTGTGCAACATAGTAGACTTGGTCTTCTTCAATATGAATTGGCTTGAATTCAGGTGCAATATGCTTGCCTTCAATATGAGCTACTATCTTGCATCTGCAGTCCTTCTTTTGTCTACAATGGGGGCAATACTTTGCCAATGTTCCCTTTGCCTCCTCTTGCTTCTTCTTGACCTGAAGTGTGTCTAGCTGAGTATCTAGATTGTTTATAATGTATTGCTTGAAGTCTACTAGCAAATGAGTAATCTCCATTCTTGAAACTCCACTGGTAGTTGACTTACCCATGGAAGATTGGTAAGCTCTCCCTTTCTTTGAGGCTTCCCTAGTGTAGTTTTGGCATATTTTCTTGATACCCTCCCAAGGAACTTGGGAGATATCTCCTCCTACCATCAGGTCCAAGGCATTGGTGCTGCTGTCATTGATTCCTCTCAGGAAAAAAAACTTTTGTGAGTCTTCATTAAGTGTATGGTGAGGAGATTTTTGTAGACAGAATAGAAACCTTGCAATGTAATCCTCTAGGCTCTCATCTTCCTTTTGCTGCATCCTAAAAATGTCATCTCCTCTCATGTCACTTCCCCTGCAATACTCCTTGTATTTCTCAAGAAATTTTGTCTTCATGTCCTCCCAAGTTTCCATAGTATCTTTGCCTAGGCTCATGAACCATCTTAATGCAACTTCTTTCAGAGTGGTTGGGAATAGTTTAAGCCTATGGGAATTGGTAGTATAGTCATAACTCCTGTAGAGTATGTCAAACTCAAACAAGAAGGTATCAAGATCTTCTGTGACAAGTCCATAAAACTTGGGGAGTGCTGAAGCAAGGATATTTTTTATGTTGTCAACTTCATTTTGATGGGAAATGGGGAAAGGAAAAGCTGGTTGGTTAAGTCTATTTCTATTTGCATCACCCATGCCTTCTTGATGTAGTTCCAAAGCAAAGGGATTATCAAGCTGATTTTGGTCTTCAGAGGAAACTTCAGAGCTAGTCAGATCAAGGAATGCATCAACAAAGGGGTGTGGATCTTCTTCTTCTTCTTCTCTTGGCAGGTTTTGATATCTAACTAGCTAGAATGGATTAGGGTTATTATGAAGGAATCTCCCATAAGCATCCCTTCTCCTTCCTCTATGCATGCAGTATCAACTCACTATCAGCCAGCTCACACAAAGAATTGGTAAAGAATACGGGGGATCATTACTTCCTAAATGAGGATATACTAAGAACAACTTCCACAAAGACTACAACAAGAAAAACTACCAATGACTCCAAAGAACTCTCTAGTTTGACACCATCCCTGACAACGGCGCCAAAAATGTTGGCCTCCTACAATGATTTAACAACTAAGCCCTTACATTTGTGATTCAAATATTGGACATCTAAACTGAATAGCCATTCAATTATCATGAAGTTTCCTTAACTTGTCAACCCAGGGACGTGAACTTGAAATGGGTCAGTAGAGTATATGCACCAGGAACTCAAAGTAGCCATTTTCATTCTACAACTAAGAAAGATGTAATGTTGAAAGTAAATTGCTTGGAAAGGAATAAAATAAATGTTGAACATCAACCAACAACCATACTAAGCTTGAAATGCATGACAGAAATGAAAATTTGAACAACATACAGAAAACTACTCTGTCTGCAGGAACAATTAGCACCAAATTCTTAACTAATTACTGAACATAAAGTAATAACTAGGCTAAACTAAGCTAAAGGATGGATTTCTCACCAAGTGGGCCCCCTTGGATGAGTATCCTCTACTACTAATGAAAATTTAGATGCTTGAACTCAAAAAATTATTTTATTCATCAAAAAACATGAGTACAAAAGAGTAGCATAATTGTATTATTGAAAACTAAGAATGCAAGTACAATATCAAATCACACAACCTCCTAAAAAGGAGCATCTGATCATTATTTATACTACCAACTAAGCAAGGCAGTCAACTCCATGAATTGGGAGGACACCAATTTAGGGAAAGTAGAGAAAATGGAGGGGCGGTTACACGTGCATGAAATCTGGTCAGACGTGTCTACAAATTTAGCACAACAATAACACCAATATTGCTCAACAACATTAAAATCCACTACAAGGAAGTTACATTTGATTTGCATGAGGAATCTCCTACCGTCAACCTTCTTTGACCTTTGAACAATTCCCTTGCTGGACGTTATGATGCATGCCTAGTTGGCGGTGTCTTTCTCAATTTAGTATCTTCAAATTAGATCTACATGGCAATGTTAGCACACACAATAATTGCACATCTATAACTACCTTAAAGAACATTCATTAACCACATGGAAAATTAATATAGATAGTCCATATAACATGCCAATGTCATTAAAGATTTACAGAAATAAGATTAAGCCCAATGTCAATAGTTATGAGGAAATATCATAAAAAGTATCAACACCTAATATCAAGGTTCATGATATCTTCAAATAAACCATAAATTCTACCCAAAACTAGACCATAAACTAGGATCATCACTGCACATAAAGTTGATGCAAGGAATATGCTTAAGAATATCCTTTTAAAAAAGGCACCCCTACTTTTTATTTTCTTATAGTTTGCATGAAAAAGTAGTTTGCATAAAAATATTTTAAAAAACTAAACCTCCTTAGAATATTCTATGGAATATTGTGAGAGAATATTCCAAATCACATGCCCCTAAAAACCTACACTTAAATAAAAAGGTGCTACAATTTTTTTGACCAATAATTTTGCATGATGAAAACTTTGAAAGGTTAAAAAATTGCACAAAATATTGAAGAAAAACTCAGATTTTTTGAAGGAGGCCATGGATTTTTTTTTGCATTAATTTTTTTTCTTGCGCTGAAGCCATGCTTGGGACAACCTGTACTATTGTATAGTTGTACGGATCCATACTGTTGTACAAATTTCTCTGCCTCGAAAATCATGCCCACCAAAAAATGGTTCAATTTTTTTTTTGCTAACCAACAGTCAATCTTTAGGTTTTTGGCCACTTTGGACGCAATGGCATTGACCGTTTTTGCTAAAAATGCCTAGATTTTTTGGCGCAAAAAAACTCTCGTATCTTGAAACCCTCGTAGATTTGACACCGTGAATCCAAATTTGACAAAATAGAGGTTAATCTTGATTGATTTGAGTGTTCCAAAAGCAACGGTGAGGTCCAAATTGACTCAAAATGCACATAAATTTGACTTTTAGGATAGGATCCCTCAAACAAAGAATAAGAAGTGGAAAATCTAAAGCTCTGATACCATGTTAAAGTTGAGAAATACAACCTCACAGAACCTAGTGAACACCTACAAGAAAAATAACTTGTCATGTATAAGAGATAACAAAACACAAGAATAGTGCTCTGCTTGCCATGAAACAAAAATGCATAAAAAAAATTTAAATTAATTACAATAAGATCAATCTTTATGAAAGGAGATCAAAACCCTAAAGGTGAGTAATTAATAATTAATAATTAATCAATTATTAATGGGCCTAAGTTAAGCTTAAGTGAAAAATAAATTAAAGGTGACTTAATTAATTAATCAACATGATTAAATTAGTTAAGTAATTAACCTATTATTCTAACAAATTCATCCACCACCAGTCCTTTAGAGGTGATTATTCTTTGTGAATCCTCGTGATAAAACTCCCCACACCCATGGATGATCTTGAGGCTAATTAGAGACAGTGGGAATCTAGCTGCATGTGCGAGGCCACGCTTCCTAATCCTTTGAGTCATATCATTCTTTGGGTTGATCAAAGTGCATTCCTGGAACTCATTAATGTTTATGTGCCCAAGATCTATATTTGAAATTTTGTCCCAATTAGAGGCAATCTTGGAAGTGATTTCCACGCCATGAAATTCATATTTCATCTTGGCTTTCTCCTTCTCGATTCTCATTGTCCTCTCACTCTTTCTCGCTTTCTCAAAATTTTCCATAAAACTTGCATAAACAATGCATAATAAGTAAAACTTGGTCAAGTACAGTGAGGAGGTGTTAGTCCAATTGAGAAATCTAAAATCATCACAAATAAACTAAATGCTAGAATAAACATTAAATTTAGCAATCCAAATGAGTTTCTAGCATTTTTCAGGTTTTGAGTACTTGTGGGCTAGGAGGATGTGGAAGCCATGACTATGTAGGCCAAGATGATGTGAATTCCAATCTCTATGGCACCAGTGGGATGACATCCTTCAAGAGGAATCCCACACATGGCATCCCACATTTACATCTTCGCAAAGCTCGAACACTTGGTAAATTTCAGGTCAGTTGATTCAAGCATGTGGGAAAATGATTAATCGTGGGCATGAAATGCAAAGACTTAGAAGTTTCAAGAAATAGGCTCGTGCTAAAAAGGTGACTGCGGAAGCCATCAGGTCAAAAGTCGGAAGTGCCTGTGCCAGGAAATAGCCTAGTCAAAATGACATCCCACACACGACCTCCCACAACCATTTTTCTACAAAGGTTAAAAACTTAACGAAATTTGAAATGAACCTATTCAATCAAGTCAGGAAATTAGTAGCATAAGGTTTGCATCTTTTAGCATTTATTATCTAGCCCTTAGGACCCATGCAAAAATTGGCAATGCACAAGCCATAAAATGGCTTAGAATAAATGACATCTTGCACATGACATCCCACATACCAACTCCTGCAAAGGTTTAAAACTTAGCAAAATTTGGTGTCATTTGATTTTTGCACGTGGAAAAGTGTGAATAACTCGAGACTTGGCAATTTTGAATTCTAAAAGAAAATGTGGAATTTACACAAGTGGGAGCCATGGGTGATCACACCGATACTCTAGTGTGAACCCCATGGCATTCTATAGTCAAGATTTTGCAAGATGCAGGACCAGTCCATGTGGAAACTGGTATATTCCAAGTCAAATTTTAGCATGGCAGGAACAAAGTTCTGCATTGCACTTTCCGCCTAAGGGTTTGGAGCAATTTTTTTAAAGTTTCAACATTTATGAGCTCAATTAAGGCCAAAATCCAACCTGTTGTTTTGAATTATCAAAAATATGCATGTGTAATAGATCAGATTCATACCTGGCTAGAGTCGAGCGAAAGAGGAGCACGATTTCTTGAAGACCAAGGTTCAAAACAAACTCCAAAGCTCACGGGGAAATAAAATTCATCAAACTCACAAATGCACAAATGAGGGAAAGTGACTCCCTATTTATACACACTATCCATTAATGGTACAATTAATGCAATAGGTTTCTTGTTTAACACGCAAAACCTAGAAAGAGAAAATGTGAGAAGTGGAAGACAAACTCATACAGGAATTGAGGTTGCAAAAACCAAGGCACTACAGGCTAGAGACTTGAGAGAGTCGAAGATAATGGCACCACCACTGTGGAATCCCATAAGAAAATTTTTGTAGGTGGAGAATCACATAGAAAAACCCACAAATGGCTCAAAACACATTGGCATTTGCATAATGGCACCCGCACATGGAAACTTGCATGGAGCTAGACCCACAAAATGACACTCAACCAATTTTTAAAGATTTTCAAGGGGTACTCAAAATTTTGAAGGCAATGTGGACCAAAGGCCAAAAGGTGAGGACAAAAATTAAACTAAATGGATGCAGGAAAAGCCAACACAAAATCAAATAGAAAAGAGGGGTCCTTGTTTCACGGGGGGTGTGTGCAAAATGCACAAAAAATGGTGACTTCTATTGGGAAATGATCTAGAGCATTTCAAAGATGAGTAATGATCTAAGGCATAGACCAGGTAGACAACGCTCGTGGGTATCAAGTTAAAGGAGCCACCATGAGGTACAAAATGACTAGTCATAAGGGAAAAACCATTGTGTGTGCATATGATGTTCATTATTTCCCACTTAGGAAGGATCTCAACAAGAGGCAATAGACTACCACATATAAGGCTACATAAGTGAAACATAAGAAAATGAGATGGATCAATAATGATAGAAAGGGGGTATGATGCACGTATCTTCCTTCGTTCATTAGGAAAAAGAGATCCCCTAGGACAAGATTGACTTTCAACCCTTCGGTGAGTCAACATTGGTGGAGATCTTGTTGTTTTCCTTATGACCTAGGATGGGGTAAATAAACTGAAACGACACTTTTGGGAGATGAATGAAAAATACTAAATGAATGCAATTATGTAATGTAACACATGAAATCAATAAATTAAACCTTAATATGACAAAATCATAAACAAATTACAGATTTGAGAAGGGCTTTATTTTATGCACATGTCAAAAAAAGGTTGTGCTAAGTGTCCTACTAGAACTCATTCCTCCAAGGGTGAATGGGTCTTACTACAAGGGTTGAAAATTGCTTTCATAGTCCTCTGGTCCTTGGTCTACACTCTTGGTTCCTCCAGGTTTCACAGTAAAAAATTTAGAAATAAATTTTGAAAGTGAGTTTCTATGGCTTGACAACAACTTTGACAACTTTTGTAATTTTCCTCTTTTGATAGATCTTCAATCCTTTTTCAACCTAAGATCTGCAAAAAACACAAGAGGGAAAAATGTTTGTTTTTGGTGAATGGGGTTTTTCCTTGGTCAAATCCTATTTTGGTAATTAAACTTTGAATTAAAATAATGAAACATGAAAAGAATGATGAATGAACAAATGTTGTGTTGCAACTCACCAAACCCTTGATTTGAAACCCTTAAAGGATTGAAACTTACTAGATCTCTCCAAGGTCTTGATCTTGCATGAAATGGATTGATTGATGATGTTGATCTTGATGCTTGAATCATGATTTGAAACTTGAAACCTACGTCACAATGTTAGCTCCAAAACATGCATGATGCTTGAGATCTTGAATGCTACAACAAATGCTTGAGAAATTTATTCTTGAACACCTTTGACAATAATCTTAGCTCTTGAAATTGATCTCTTGAAAATATAGCTTGCTTCTAGGATTTGAATTCATAAAACAACCTTGCTTTTATAGACAATTTTCTAATTTCCCGAAAATTAAACATTACAAGCTGACACTTAAAACTTGAATTTAGGACTTTAAGATACCACCAAAAACATGTTTAAAATTTGAATTTGTGATCTTGGGTGAATGGGTCCTAACCTAAATTTCCAAGACCTATTCATTTAGAGGTGTTAAAAATGATAATTGCATTAATTAAACCATAATTCCCCTTTCAAAAATTGTAATTAATTAGGCTTGTAAATGCACAGCTAGGCCAATTAGAGGCTTAATTAAGTCTAATTAATTAAGGGACCCAAACATAGTGTGAAAATGTAAAGGAGTACATTTTTTGACACCACAGTAAGTAATTTTTGTCCCAAAAGCATCTTGGATAGAGCCTCGCTACCAGTAAAGTGTCCATAGCCAAACGAGGTTATTACTGACATCTTCCCAAACATAGCTCTATTGTTAGTCGGGCATCTATAGCCTCAGTAGATTTACCTAGATCCCCTTGAAACATTGAATTGGGAACTTTTTCCATCATTTTGCATGACTTTATTTTACTTTCAAATCACAGGTAGTGAAGCCTATCTCAGGGATGAAGATTTTAGTGGCGTTGAAATAAAAAATAAAGATTTTTCACCTTACACAAGGAAATCATGTCGCAACTTGCAAAGCCCTTTAGATTTTTCATTTAGATGTGTACATGAGATGTGAAAGATTTCTCCCATATGAAAAGTTACTTTATGGTTCAAAGCATACCAAATACATATAATTAAGAGAATTTGTTGCTTCTATACTTAACCATACCCTTTAGGATTAGGATCTATCAAAGAAATATCAGACTCACTTCCTAGTAGAAATTCCAACTGTTCAAAATTATGCCCAAAGACAAAAAGAAATGGGAACGACGCAATGCAAAAGCAACCTAATCTAACTATGTACAATTGGTGAGCTAAGAATAGCTCAAGCTAAGAAATAATATTTGAGATACTACTCATTGATGGGTAGTGGGACATCTTCACCTATGAGGGTCTTTAGGCGGTAAGCATTGTCCCCAAGTATTTCAAAAATTTGGAAGGGGCCAAGTCAAAGCTTGTCAAATTTTTTGTGCTCCCCCTTCTGTTCATGGGCTTTGTCCCAATATAAACCAAATTAGAGATTCTAAAGGCCTTAATTTTTGCTTGATGATCAAATCAACATTTCACAATACCCTGATGTTTGGAAAAAATTTCAATGGCTTCGTCACATTTTTCCTCCAAGTGGAGGAGCTGAGAAAGATGAGCCTCAAGCCTCTCTCCATCATAATATTCATTGATGAATTGTAGTGTTGGGAAATTGAGGTGAATAGGAAAGATAGGCTCTTGACTGTAGATTAGATGACATGGGGACCTAGGGCAACCTTCTATTGAGTATGGTCTACCCATAAGGAAAACCGTAACTAGGTGTGCCAATCTTTAAGGTTCTTATCCAATAGCTTATGGATAACATCAACATATTATTTCCCTTGCAGATAATAATTAGAAGAAAATTTCAATGTAATACCATAATCAAATGCCCATCTCAAAAAATTTAATGAAGCAAATGTTGGACCATTGCCACACACTAATGCAAATGGAAATCCAAAATGAGTAACAATATACTCTTCAAGGAATTTAATTACTACCTCAGTTGTGCACTATTTACATGAAATAACTTATGTCCACCTAGTATAATAGTCAGTAGCAGTTAGAATATACTTGTGACTGGCGGAGGATAGCGGATTGATCATACCAATAAAATTTAACCCCCATTGTGTGAATGAGCACACCTCAACTACATGTTATATTGGAACAACATGTTTCTCCTGGAAAGTAGTAGTCTAACAAGTATGATAGGTTCGTATGTGTGCATGCACATATTTAAATAGGGTAGGCCAGTAGTATCCTACTCTAAGAATTTGGTGAGCAGTCGAAGGCTAAAAATCATGACTAGTTCTGAATTTATCATGAAATCCTTTTAATACTGTCATTGCTTCTTCCTTCCTAGATAGTGAAGGTAGACCCCTTCATGATTCCTCTTGTATAATATTTCCCCTTTCATCATGTAACTATCACTCCTTAAACACAAAGCACACCTTTGGACAACATTTAATTATGGTGGGCAACTTTGATTAAGTAAATAATAAACAATGTCATCATACCACCCGTTTGGAGACACGTCCTTGAGGTTGTACTATTGGGCTATTAATTCTATATGGACCTCAGCCATAGTGCGTGTTAATGCCTATCCTCTGACCAACTTTAGAGGCTGTATTACCATATCGTACTCCTAAAGCATAGTTTCCCATTTAGCTCTACGTTCACCCAACTCATTTTGCATTAGAAGAACCTTCACTATAGGGTCTGGTATGATAGCGAACATCTTGTTCCTCATAATATAATGCTTGAATTTCTTAACCACACAAACCAATGCATAGGCTTGTTTCTCTATACTTGAGTAATGTAATTCAACATCCTTTAGTGGAGCACCCATCAAGGTAATGGGATGCTTGCCACCTTATTCTTTCTTTTGTGTTAGCATTCTTGCACATGAATGATCTGAAGTGAAAGAATAAATGTAAAAAGGATTCATATAATTGGGACTAACTAGAACAGGAGCATCAACAATTGACCATTTTATTTCTTTAAAAGCACACTTCGCTCTTAGCATCTAGTCTATCTTGGCATCTTTCTTCAACTTAACATTTAGAGGTTTTATGATATCAACAAAACTTGTTATGAATTTCCTTAAAAAAATATTTTTTCCAAAGAAATACTTCATCTCCTTCTTACTCACAATCAATTGAATTTTCAATATTGCTTGGATTTACTTTGGATCGATTGATATGCCCTTCTCTAAGATCACCTGGCCAAGTAATTTTCCTTTGGTTATAGGTCAAAGATACAATTCTTCAGATTAAGTGAAATGTCGAACTCCCGACACCTTTGGAATATTTTGCATAAATCTGAAACATGATCACCCCTTCTTTTGAAGAATATAATGAGATCATCCATGTATATTATGATGCATTTTACAATTAATTATTTGAAGGCTATGTCCATTGCACGAACATAGCTCCAACATTAATCAATTTGAATGGCATGCCTCTATAGGCAAAGGTTCCCCACTTAGTGGTGAATGCAGTCTTCATTCTAAACTCACATTGTACCATAATCGGATTGTAACCTGAATATCCATCTAGAAAAGACATCATCTATGAACCATTCATTATTTGTAGTACTTCATCTAGGGAAGGCACAGGGTAATTATCCTTTTTTGAACCCTGATTAAGATTACGAAAGTCTACACATAGTCATATCTCCTTATTCTTCTTTCTAACTGGAACCAAGTTGGAAACCCACATTGAGTGCCTCATAGGAAATATAATTTGAGTCGATAGTAATTTTTGCACCTCTTAATAGATGATCGACTCCAACAAAGCATTTACAAGTCTCTCCCTCTATCGAAAAGGATTTACATCTACATTTAGGGGAATGGTGTGTGTAATGATGAAGGTTTCATATGTTTTTAGGTCTTCATAACTCCATGCAATCACATCCTGCTATACATGTAATGCTTTGATTATCCCTTCATTCTCTTCAGGTGTACACACTTTTCCAATAAAGACATTTTTCATGTTCTCTGAAGTACCCATGTTGTATATATCACACTGACTTGCCACAGAGTCCTTCCTCATCTGTTGGCCCTAATCTCTGTAGAGTCCACTCTAATGTCTAATAAAATTGGTGGAAATCACTTGATTCAAGGGGAAACCTGGCTAAACAGTCCACTTGATATTGAAAATACTATCATTAGATTATCAACTAGGGCTAGTAGGCTTGTGATGGTGTTGGCATTGTATATGCTTTCAAATATTTGAGGTTACCTAAATTATCCTAGTAAAACTATTATGCTTGTTGGAAAATCATAAAAACACATAATAGTGAAATAAGTAAAGCTGGTGCTTTGGCTATGGGTAGATACAACACAGTCTATGACTAAACTACTATTAATAGGTTAATTGCTAAAACTATATAGAAACTAATAACTAAAATTATTCTACACTCTGGAGTACTACAAGTTAAATGAATGCAAGCATGCATATAAACAACAATTATTAATAACTTGATATGAGAATCTATCTTAACTAATGATGCAATTATAAAGTAATTACTAACATAAATAAAAACTATAAATGCAGTGAAGGGTAGTACCTAAGTGGCCCTTGCTTAGGTGGTTGTCTCCAATAAACTAAACCAAATCTAAATATTCAAATTCAATTCAACCATATCAACTCAAGATCATTAATTGCACATTTCATAATATCACATGAAATCTTGCTCAAATATTGTATTTAGAAAAACCATGTTTGAATAATCAGCATGTCCGTATAATAACAATTGAAAACTGAAAAGTGTTTGATAATTGAATCCACAACTATGATTAATCAAATTCCTATTCTAAAGACTCAACCATCGGCTATATACATGCACATGGGAGTTTATTTAGAACACGACTCTAAACTGAAATCATTAATTACAACTCCCTATATATCAGAGTGTAATTGAGATTTAACTATCTTATCTACAACTAAAAAGAAATAAGAATCAAAATAGGATTAGAACTCTGTAATAACAGAACTAAAATGTGGAACATAGAATCAGTTACGTAATAATTCTAATGGTAACAGGGTTCTTCTTCAATGCCTTTATTATTTTTTATAATGATGCATGATTATCTTCATCAAGTGTCTTTGTGTTGTAGTTATTGTGTTTAGTGTA
>VDFB02282648.1:153211-265637 GCA_007258455.2 Sequoia sempervirens | reverse complement strand
AGCCGTCTGATTAATCTTATCTTCCTCAAATAGTTGGTGCATATTGTCCACTTTCAAACTATTTTCATGCTGAGTGCGGATATCCTCGTAAGCAATGCATTCCATGATGAAGTGCCATTCTGTTTCCACAACCCCTTTATTGCAGAAAATACAAGTTCTTTCTTTCCAAGTTTCCTTGGGTATCTTCCACCTACCGGTCTCACACCTAAGGTGATGTGATCCCGTCCTCAATTGTGCCACTAACAACCTCGCTTTCCCTTTAATATCTGCACCTAAATAAGTTTTTTCACCATGATCCTTTGTCGGGTTAAACTCTTTGATGTAGTATGCTTTTTTTCGCCCAATCTGGTTTGTCCACATGGCAGTTCTGAATTTTTCAGTCACATAGCTTTTTATTTCACTATTGGTGCTAGGACACTCATGCAAATTGATGTCCCACTTGTTCATCCACTTGTGGTTTTGTTTCATCCAAGTTTTCTTCCTACGTTCTAGCGTCTCCTTCATAGCTGTTTTGGGCCAACGGTGGTTATCCATGTTTTCAACCTTCTTTAAATAGCTTATCAACCGGATTAAAGCCGATGCTTCCAATGGAAAAGACCCTGTTTCAGCTAAAAGAATTTCATAGGGGACAGTGGTTTTGACTTTGAGACTGCTTGTTATTAGATGTTTTTGAATTCTTTCTAGTTGTCTCCAACTGCATTTTGACATACTATTTCCCCATACCTCACACCCATAAAGTACAACCAGAGTAACAAGCAAACCAAAAAGGGTTTTCTTAGTTTTCCAATCCCAAAGCTCAGCTTTTCTACACCTATTTTGTAGAAGGTAAGAAGCTTTCCAACCTCCTTGTATCCTTTTCGTCTGACAAGTCTCCCAACTGAGCTTATAATGAAAGTCAATCCCAAGGTACTTGTATTCTTTGACTATTTCAAGCGGGCTGCCTTCATAAAGAAAGGTATTCTGGTTATCTTTTCTATTTAATGAGAAAATCATGATTTTGGTCTTGGTGATATTCACTTGCATCCCAACCTCATGACAAAAGAGTTCTAGACCTTTCAGATGTTCTCTTAACCCATGTGTTGTTTTTGAAATTAGGATAAGATCATCAGCATATAAGAGTAGCTTCACCACATAACCTGCCAATTGAATACCATCCCCATCCGTCTTGCTTAACCAAGCTTCCAACTTATCAATGTATAACCCAAAAAGCGTGGGAGATAGAGGACAACCCTGTTTAACTCCAATGTCGCTACCAAAACATTCTGACATACCATCACTTGTTATGATTTTAGCTCTAACATTCTCATACAATCTGTGAACAGCTGCTCTATACACATTTGGGATGCCTAATTCCTCCATTCTATTCCATAGTTTGTCTCTAGGTACCGTGTCAAAAGCTTTCTTGAAATCAACAAAACAGCAATAAGCTTCCTCGCCCTGAGTGTTCCAAACTTTCTCAACCAAATGCCTAAGGGTGATGCAGTGATCAATGGTAGAGTGTCTTGACCTAAAGCCTGCCTGTCCCTTTGCTCTTTTGCCCTCATTTTCTGCCCAACTGTTGATCCTACGTTCAATCATGCTCCCAAAGAGCTTGCCAAAGATAGGATTGACCATAATCGTACGGTAGTTAGATGGATTGTTGATATCACCACTTTTGAATAGAGGAATGACCACACTAGTGGTCCACTCCATAGGAAATCCCTCTTGATTGACATTATTGAAAATTCTTTTTATGTAAGGAGCAAGAGTCTCGATCCCCCATTTTAAAAATTCAGCCTGCAACCCATCTATGTCATGTGCTTTACCACTTGCTAAATTCTTTATTCCTTGTTTGATATCATCCACAGTGAATAGTTCCATTGATGTGTTAATAACAGGTGGATGGTCTTTCTCATGAACCCGCTCGTAAAGAAGCCTAGCATACTCTAGCCATTGGCCATCTGTAATACTGTTTTCAGTCCTCTTTTTCTTTTGCTGCAATTCTCTCCAAAAACCTTTAGGGTTCTGTTTTCCAAGCGAGATTAGCTCCTTCCTTCTTTCATTTACATAATCATATTTTTTTGACTGCACCAATTTTTCATATTTTTTCTTGTACTCTTTGTCCATTCCTTTCTTTTTTAGTGATCTCTTGGCTGCCTTACATTTTTCATCATACCATGGATTTGCCGGGAAAGTGTTTGTAGCCCTCATCTTGGGGTGGGACCTTTTGCATGCATTTAAAGCCTTGTGAATTATTGGGATCAGCGAATTGTTGTGAATGTGGATGTCCCCATCCTTTGTTGCTTTGACCTCTCTGTTGTTTTTTAAATCATGAAAATGTTGTTTAAGAACAGCGTTAAATCTTTCTCTATTTTCTTTATTGAAGAGGATTTTACCCTTGGGGAGGGTTTTATTTTGCATGTGATGAACCTGTTTAATGTGTTGGCTGATTGGGGACATGCGGAGTTTAACCAGAAGAGGTAAGTGGTCAGATTTCATCCCAATAGGGCAGTCCTCAATATCAAACTCTAGCAATCTAGAGACAAAACCTTGGGAGCAAATCACATAGTCCACCACACTTTGACCATTATACGTTTTGCAAGTGATACCCCCCGACTTTGGCCAATCTCTCATCCCATTACAAATAACCATGCCAAACAGACTACAAAGCCCAAGTAATTCAGTCCCAAACGAGGTCACATCCCCATTGTCATCTTGGGATGTTCTTTCCCAATATTGATCTCCACCTTCCTCTAACCATAAAGGATTGTTCTCCCCTTTTTCATCTCTGCTCAGCTAAAGAGACTGATTATTAGCTGTCCTTGCATTAAAGTCACCCATTAAGACAACATCTCCAAGTGCGCTGAAAATAGATATGTCTCTTTTTAGTGAGGCATATGGGTCTTCGTTGTCTAAATTTCTCTTCTTATAGAACTTAGAATTTTTTGGAGCAAAGTAACAAGCAGCCAATCTGAAAGTCACCCCATTTTCTGTTATTTGCAGCCATATGTACTGTTTATTTGCGTCTTCTTTTTCGAATTCAACAATTCCCTGCCATTTCTCACCTATTAGCACTGTAACTCCACCATGACCTTTGCCTGACTCATTCCCTTTGTTCCAAACTGAGACTTTCTTATACCCTTCAAAATCTGGGACTTTGCAGCCTTCATGCTCATGTGTTTTAGTAAGAATGATAATATATTTACCCTTTGCTATGGGCCCCAATCCAGGTCCTCTTCTCCATGGATATCCTCTACAATTCCAACTTACAACACGTAAGTATTCCTATGGGGCCCCCAATTCCTATTTCTTGTTCGAAAAACGATCACCAATTTGGGCTTTCCCATTCTTCAACCATGCCCACTTTCCTTCATTTCTTGTTGTTTTCACTTTCTCCCATTCTTTCCTTTGTGCTTCCTGCTGCTCGAAAGTCAAATCTTCGTCTAGGTAAATATGTGTGCCTCTAAGTAACCCTTTGTTTTTTAGAATTCTATTCTTATCCTCTAAGCTTCTCAAGGTGACTCTTACATGCCTATCCCTTCCACCATCTATCTTTTTTCCAATTCTATTCGCTTGCTGAATATAACCTGTCCATTTCAGCTCGTCTTTAAGGAAGTTCCTTGCTAGGATGTCTGTTCTTTCCCTTTCGCCAAAATCTTTCAAACCTTTATTGCTTGCATTTTTATAGAACAAAGAAAAGATGACCATTTTTATAAGCTCGTAGTGTGTGGGGAAGCTGGGCTAGAGTTGGCTGGTTGTTTTTGTTTTTATTTTTTAAATAAGTACGTTATTTTTTCAATTTTTTGTTAGATGTTATTTTTTTAAAGGTAACATGTTTTTTTAAGTCTAAAAAAGAATAGCAATTCTTTTTTAATATGTTTTAATTGAATCATAACTTGTTATTGCACAAATATGATGTGTGTAGAATTTGGACCTTGATCTATGTCTTCAAATAAGTTGGATATATTAGTGAAGATTGTTATAACTTGTACCTCTAAAATTGTGCATACCTATGAACACCAACTAGCTAAGCTTTACCATCAGGTAGCTTATGAGTTTTTCATTGTTAAGCTCCACCAAGCCACCACCAAGCTTGAATCTTAGCACTTTGTTCTTTCTCTGGAACTTCACCTTGTATGACTTTGTCAATGGAAGTAGATTGTAACAATCATCATGCTAGAGGGGCTTAAATCAAAGCTCACATGCACTAGCTCAAAGTTGGAGCTAGAATTTTTAAAGATTTTTCCCTCTTTAAGAGCTTGAAATTATTTTTAGGTTATTAAATGCATTAATAAAGGCCCCTACCTTCTTAAAGAGTTACCTAGTATCACTCAAGCCTTTTTCTACCACTATGAATAGGTTTTTAGATCTTGGAATGCATCTCCAAGATGAGCTAATGCTCTTTAGTAGTGCATTTAGGTGGCCCCCTATAAGGTTTCTTTTGTTCACATAGCCTTGTGTGATTTGCTTCTCACTCAAGAAGACCTTTATAACAATGTTTTTTCTATGGCCAATAAAAATTCTTTGAGATGTGATGGCCTTCCTTGTGAATTCTACAAATCCTTTTGAGATATGCTTGGTAACAATCTTTATCAAGTTGATTTGGAAGCATACAATTCAAAATCATTAAGCAAAATTAATAAAAGAAATATTAGATACATACCTAGGTTTGTTCTTAAGGATATATGGAATTGGTGATAGACCACTTTGGTTAATGTTTACCTACAAGATCATTGCAGGGCTTTTGTCCTTAAGTTGTGTCACCTCCTTCCTTTGATTATTTCGCTAGAGTAAATCTTATTCATTAAACCCATGTGTATTCTTGATAACACCATTATTATGTAGGAAGAATTGGAGTGGGCTAGACATTCTCAACAAGAAATCATCTTTGTTAAAATTGATTTCAACAAATCTTATAATCACATAGAATTGCCTTTTATTCTTATCGCGCTTCAAGATTTTAGACTTGGCCCCAAATGTTTTAGGTCTATTAAAATATTTTTTGTTGATGCGTCCATCTACATCACCATTAATGGTCACTAATATTCTTTGTTTGGGCTTTTATTTTATTCAACAAGGATTCCCTTTTGCTCTTTCCTTATATGTTTTTGTTGTTGAAGTCTTTGGTCATCTTTTGGCTCGTGTTTTTTCATGGACCGTGGTTAAATATATCACTCTACGCAATTCCTCTCAATATTTTGTTGATGGTCATATTGTTAATGGCTCTTTCCTCACTCTTTTGGAGGATTAAGATAATGTAACTTAGGCACTTTGATGTCTAGATACATTTTTCCTTATTGTGGTTCAAGTATTCAATAATAGAGACTCAATGTTGTAAGCAATCCTTCTTGCATAAATTGGTTTAGCTTAATTATTTTAGTTGGAAGTGGATTAATTATAGAGAGGTTTTCAAGTTGTTTGGCATTCCCCTTTTCTTCCAAGCTTCTCCATCTACTCTATGGTAGGTTGTTATCAATCAAGTGGAAAATAAGTTGACCTATTAGATCACTAATTCATTGTCCCTTGCAAGTAAATTCTACCTCTTTTCTCTAAAGATTTAGCAGTTTCCCATGTGCACTATTCCTCATGCTAGGTGCCTTCAAAAGCTTCCTATTAAAAGATAGATAAACTCTTGCAAGGTAAAGGTTGAACTATTAAATTGATTGGAAATTGTGTTGCCTCCCTCATGACTATAGAGGGACGAGTCTTATTGATATTTAGCGTCAAAGAATGTCCTTGTGTGATAAATGGAACATTTGAGTGCTTGAGCACAATGAATCTTGGAAAATTATATTTCATCATTGTATTTCATATGGTGTATCAACTAGACATAATTCCTAGAGATCCATCTTAGCTTCTATATTATTCTCATTATGCAAGAGATTATCCAAATCTAGGGGACATTTGTGGTGAACAATATACATAAATCTTGGGAGGCCATTAGTCCATGACTTGTATGGAATGGTGATGGATTCAAGACTATTTTGTCCATAAATTAATAGTATCTCTAGTAGTCTCATGTGATCACTTTCCAGGATAAACCTCTAGAAATTCCTTGGGTTCATGCTTAAAGTTTTTACAACAAAACTATTAAGACTCTCTCGAAACTTTTTTTTTGGAACCAATAAAATCTTATTTCTCAAGGTTGAAATTCAAACTGAAGTACAAACTTGCTAATCAATATCATGAGTCCTTTTAGACTATTTTTTCTTTTGTTATTGTAGGAATGTACAAAATTAGGGTCAACAATTTTAAACTCTAGTGAAAAGATTGGAAATGGTATCCTAAAACATTATCTTGTAACTATAAACCTCACAACTGTTATGCCCAGATTTCACCACATTTGCATATGATGTACAAGCTTAATGATGAATAGGCTCTTTGATCCTCAATAAGTACATGAAATTTTAAGTTCCAAACCATTTTCCATCATCCTATTATTGAATTAAAGCTTTCTTAGTTTGCGTGGTGTGTTATTTATGGTCCTCCTATGAGCTCCATATTGCTTCATTTGGGAGTTCCTAATCCTTGCTACCCATTTTATGGCCATTAGGAAACTCTCAATCATCTCTTGTAGTTTTATCCTAGATCTCAGGTAGTCTGGCATTAGATTCATGGATTTTTCAAGCCTTTAGGTTGCAACCTTTTTCCTAGCATATGATTCTCCTTGAAGAGTGGTCCAAAATCCTTGTGAAAATCACATAAATATGATGTGTTTTCAAAGTGGATATGGATTATTTAGCATTTGGAAAGATAAGAATTTTACTCTTTCTTTTGGATGTGTTGTTGGTAAAATATCCTCTCTATTTTATAAATCTATGATGTGTTCTAATGTGTTGATGTAGATACAAGTGCAAGTTAATAAAGTTACACTTGAAGTAGTCCACTTATAGTTTATTCTTGATTAGTGCATGAACACTTTTTCTTTAGTTGTTGGAGTGAAATTGACTTCTTCTTCTTATAGGGGTCCATCCCCTTCATGAGGACATTGACATGGCCATAGATAACAATCACATGGACATGATGCTTCTTGTACTTCTCAACACAAAGATCATGATCATAATGTTCATGGATGATCTTAGTCCTCTTCTCAATGTTCAACCTCTCCATTACACCACTTTAGAGGAGCTTCTAGTTAGCCAAATAGTGGAAAATTATCGCAACTAACTCTAGCTACCTCTCTTACAAGGGCTACTATTCAACCCATTAAAGTAGTGCAAGCTAATGATGATAATGATCATGGTGATTTTATTGGATAGGAACTCATTTCTAATGAGTAGGATAATTGGGATGTGTGGAAAACTAGATAGCCATGAACCACCTCATATTGTTGGTAATCTAGCTCTTGGTGCTTAGTGGTTATATTTGTTTCTCTTTGATGTGATGTATAAGGCTCTACCTTATCTATATGATAGTGTATTTAAAATAAGTTATAGTTAATATAAATGGCCATTTCATATATAAAAAAAAAGGTGAAGAGGAGAAAGTCTATATTTTTATTTATTTATTTTTGGTTAGTTTTGTATTTAGTTTAGACATGTTTTTATATATGCCAATTTAATATTTAATTTGGGTTAGTTAGGTACAAAATTTGGTATAACTTGAAAAATATCCTTCTATTTACTCACTTTAGTCTCCATTTATCTATATTCTTACATATATTTATATATTTCAAATGCAATCATTGGTGTAATTTTGTCTCTTTGACATGATCATTAGCATGAATGTATCATCTTGAATTCAAATCCATTTTCTATCTATTTTGAGATGACCTAGTTCAAAAAGTTGGTCATTATTTGTTGGCTTACACACTAAAGTGTTTGAGTTGGATTTTAAGTGTTGATATTTAAATGCATGGCCTAGGACACTAGTTTCATAGTTGAAAGGTATATCTAAACCACATTCAATCTAAAAGAAGGGAATCAAATATTTGTTAATGGGTTAGGTTTGCATTTGTATTGCATTAATCTTCACTTTATGCATTTTACACCATCGTGTCTTTGATCATGTGAACAACAACAAGAAGGGTTTAACCAAGGTGTAAATAAGTCTAATACTTCAACCATGGATAATAGACTCTTAAATGTGTTCCTTAACATTGCATTTCCCTTTTATATATCTAGCAAAGGTGAACTAGGTTTGGAGGATTACAGGTGTAAAGGATGCAACTGCAACAAAAGGACAAGATTGTGCTAATAAATTAGGATCACATCAACAAATTGTGTCTAGAAATATATAACTAGAATTAGTCTATCACATGATCATTTGTACATCTCTCTAGACTTTGATTCAATCCACAAGCAACATCAAACACAATGCATCAGTTAATATGGAATAACAAGATGTATCTTCACCTTCTTATCCCTTCTCTCTTTAAGTTATGCTTTTACATTTACATGTCATGACTCTCACCTTTGTATGTCTATCTTGAATGTTAAATGAATGCTTTACTTATTTGTTTATTTTATTTTTATTTCTAGCCCATAGATATTTGTAGAGGTCATTTATTTTTCTTTGTAATGGGATGAGGTGGGATATGAGTCTCTAAGTAAAATGTTCACATGAGCATCTAAAGTAACCTAAAACTTGTTAGATTTTATGTTTTAAAATATTAACCTATAAACTAATGTCTATGAATTAGTCACAATATATTTAAATAAGAATAGTGTTGATCTAATTGTTGATGAGTGTTTTAGCACTGCTCAACACAGATAACACACAAGTGTTCTATCTCTCTTGAAAGGTGACTCTCTTCAAAAAGCTTCAAAAAATGACCCCAAGGTTTTTAATTTAAAGTCTTGACAATGCAAAAACAACTCAATAGTTGATGTGATTTGCTAGTGATCACAAAGGGCATTTATGGTGAAAAATATTAGAAGCTTATAGGACTGCAATGAGGTTTCAAAAGTCTGAAGACTGGTTAAAACCCTTGCTATAATTTAGGAACAACAATCTAAAAACAACCTTTTATCATCGAATATTGCAATTTGGGTGATGCTTCAAACCTATTCTAGCTTAGATTTATAAAGAAATAGCAAAAGATTAAGGGTTTGAAAGGAATCCTAATTCTGAGAACCGAAGGACAATTGCAACAATGGTTGATGCTTCAAATAGACAAACTCCCAAAACTTAGCTCTGCTTAACCAAGTGTAACCTACGATGTTGCAGAACAAGTGCAATCTTCAAAGGTAACCTTCAGATTTTTAAACTGTAACATTCATGCATAGATGCATAAACATACATAGTTAAACTTGAGTGAATTAAATTAGCTCGGAATAACCTTAAAAAGCAATTTACAATCAACAAATCGTAAAAAGATATTAGCAAGAAGTTCATCACAATATCTTAACACTTTTCCATTATTGAAACTTAACATAAACTAACAATGCTGAAATAAACTTGGAAGATGGAATCATGCATACATTCAAAGAACATAAAGAATTCACCAACACTTCAATGCCTTCTTTTGTATTTCTCTAGAATGTCTATTACAACAATTCTCCTCAACCCCTTGCAAATGAGAGAGGCTACCCTTTTATAGATTTTACATTGCAAATCAATGGCCAAAATTAAATCCCATTCAATGCCTCGAATTTACTATTCCCTTTGAGCTAGGGTACAATAAATGCATTTACAATTAACCCCGATATAAAATAGGGTTACATGTGAACATAGGAAAAAATGTAAAATATCCCTACATATTTTATATTTAAGAAATATTTTACAAAATCCCCCAAATTGGGTGCACACACTTTGAGGTAACTAATTTTGTCCTCTAGCTGAAAATTACATATATTTATATTCTATTAAAATATTTCCAGCTTATTTCTCTTTTATAACATATTTGACAAAATTAATTAAAGCTTTAGAAAGTTATCGATGAGAAAGTAGTTGAGCTCTATTGATCTTGAATGCGATCAATTTGTAATCTTTCACCAACTCCTTGTGCAAGTTCGCACATGTTTGTCTCTGTTGGATTAATTGCTCGGTTTTTGTGAATGCTCGCATAGCAAAATCTAGAAAGTTTCCTTTTAAACTATTAGTAGCTCTCATTCGTATCCTTGTTCTCCATTCTTACTTGATATCTCCAGCATCCAATTTTTCTATGTGCATTGATACCCCAACAAAAATCCCCAAAAATGAATCATAATCTGACAATAAATCATTGATTCTTTCAGCAATTATCTATAATTCGAGCAACACTTTGGCAAGAACTTCTTCACGAAATTCAATAGCAAATGCCCACACCTCAAGCTCCTTTAACTCATCTTTAGCCAAGATATGTTCTTGCACCAAAATCTTTGTGGATAGGGTTCTGATAACCTGTAACTTCAAAAAAGTGAGATCACAATACTTTGGAAAAGACATACACTCTTTGATCTCCTTGTCGACTTCTATTTTTAGAACTAGAAAGTGATTATGCATTTCCACCCCAACGTCCACAACCCTATCTCATGTGGCAATAACACAACTAATCCAATCAGAGGTGGTCTTAGTCTAATTTCTCACTCACTCCACCTTGCTTACCTCTTCCCTAGACAAAATTATGGGGGTAGGAGCCTCTGTAGGAACTTCCTCTCCAGAAGTAACTAGCTATTGAATAAAGGCAATCAATTTTGCCACTTGTGCTTTCAATTTCTTCTTAGTTGTTTGGTCGTCATCCATTTGGCTCAGAATAGTGGACATCGACCCTTGAAATTCATCAATATTTTGAGTTCTACTGGCTGACCTGATGTTGATGGATGCTATCTAATATTTAGAAGGTAAAATAGTGGCAACATCTTTGTCTACTACCGGGGTAGCAACTACACTGTGCGGGAACCCAATTCATCCATCATAATGTGTGACTGCACCTTTGATTTCTTCCTTTCCTTGGGCTACTGACCTCCCCTAGCCATAATGGCTTCAAAGTGAGCCCTTTGATCACACGCTACTAAAGCCTTATCTTTCACCTAGTGCTCTAACCAAGAGGGAACAAATGTTTGTTTTGTCGATGATGAGGATAGAAACCTCATGTTCTTGCAACCCCCTTTTGCTTGTCCTTTTGTTATTGTATTTTTGTCTCATCTCAAGGAGTATCTTCAATTATCCTTTCTTCCTCGATGTGCTCTTCTCTTTTTTTTTTCCCATATTTAGCAAAGTTAATATCTACTTCTTTTTCCTTTTCTTCTTATTTCTCTTTCTTCTTCTCCTTCAAGCATTTCCTTCTCTTGATTCCTATAATCTTTGAGGATCTCTTCATGCAAATTTCTCTTCAAAAGCCTCGTTCACCTTATCTCCCTTCGAAGTCCATTCATCATTGTCATCAGAGGCCATTTCATTAGGCTCAACAATCTTAATGCCCCGATCTGATTCCTCTACATGGTCCTCAAGCTCAGACCCAATAGAGTCATCACCAATATCAGCTACATCCTCAAGCTTCTCCTTTTCCTTTTATTTTATTTCCTCCCATATTTCTCTGGGTTCTCCATTTTGGGCGGCTCCAAGGGAGGAGGAGTAGGAAGGGTAGCAGCAAGCTGAGCCATAAGGAGCCTACCATCCTGAGATAATAGAGTGTCAGAAAATCCCTTAGGCATGTTTTGCAAATAAGCCATAGAGGATTCTGTTAGAGTAGCCAACAAAGGTCAGATTAGAGGGAGAGTAGGTGGTGATGTGGAGAAGGTAGGTTGGGAAGGTGGGAGCAAAGAGGAAGATGGAGATGATGAAGTAGACAAAGAAGATTCAACCATAATCATGGAGGTGGTCGGAGTGGTGGTTGAAAGGTGGATAGAAATGTCCATGATAGGTGGAAAAGATACAAGTGGCAGGAGTAGAGCGAAATTTGATGGGAGTGGCGTAGTGGATGGTGGTGGTGAGGATGGATGAGCGAGTGATTATATTTGTACATTTTCTTCAGGAGGAAATGAATCCTCTTTAATAGTATCCATTATGAAAGTTCCTCCTTTCTTGTCCTTCTTAGGGACAATCTGTTTCCCTTCTACAACCTTTATTTCATAAAATTGAGGCTTCTTCATTAGCTTCCTTTCTAAAATGTCCTTCCTCTTTCAAGATCAAGCAGTCGGAGGAGACATAAAACTTTTTCTTGATGAGCTCACCTCAGTAGCACCTCCTTATGGAGACTCATCCTCAGTTTTCCCTCCATCATTTCTTCCTTATGCCTTTTCCTACTCTCATTCACTGTAAGTAAGCTCTACCCCTTGTTGCTCTAATCAGGCAACCTGATCATCAAGCCACTTCTTAGTTCTTTGCAATACAGGGCAAGTGACTATATCAATATTTGTATCCTCTTCCTCGGTCCAATCGATCAATGGGAGTGGAAGCTTAACCACTTACTGTAGGATACTTCATCCAACCTATTATCATCTTCCTCCACTTGATCAAGAACGATATATATCTAGGGTTCTTACAAATTCCAAAGACATTCTCATGTATAGTATTTTCATAACCTCGTGATCATTTTCATAGTTAGCTGAGGCCTCACATGCACTTCCGGTGCCACAAAGGTTCTTATAAGTATGAGTCCACTTTGGTCACTGGGGCCTGTTTGAACTCCGGCCGATCTTGTTAGACAGTAGCACATTCTCTTCCTGGAGTCAGCAGGGACCGAGGCATCAGCTGCAGGCTGGGGCTGATGTGAGATTTCCCATGGTGGTTCTGCATCCCAGGCAGATTTTCCCGGCAGAGCTTGCAGAGCCTGAGAAACCTTCCATTCCAAGAATGGGGCTTGGGACCGGACAAAAGCTCAGCTCAGCAGAGATTTCTCAAGCATGCCAGTGGAGAAAAATTTCTTCCCAAATTAAAATTTCACCGGACTTCATCATGCCTTTCAGCAGACTCCATTGCCCTCATGGTTGCTTGCATGACAGTTTATGTCAGCAATGGACCAGCACTCATGACGATCATTATATTCAGGGGTTTTCATCCCAAATTCCTCTGCATGTTAGGCACTCCCTTGGAAGGTGGCACCGATCATGAGGCGCAGAGTCCATGAGGCAGTCTTTCCTTTGCTAAAACGCTCAGGCATGGACATGCCGCTATACAGTGCGATGATAACCCAGGGAGCAGTACCCCCTCCCTCATGCTGCCCTTTGATGATGGCATCCATGGCTGTTTGCATTTGAGAGCAGGAATTTTTTCCCTTCCTTGTGTGCATGGGGAGATAGGCTGCTTCTTGGGGCAGAGAGGTCACTTATGTATAACTTCTTCGACAACTTCCCCGCATTGGGTCAAGGGGTGTGCATCCACTTCTTATTTATCACCTAGCAGTAGGCTAGAGGATTTGTTTTCCAAACATTTAGAGCATATTCTCTCTCACACACCTCCATTTCTGAAAAATAATGAATTCCAAAGGTCCACGCAATGGATGGAGGCAACAAGTTTGTTAAAGTTGAGAAATACAACCTCACAGAACCCAGTGAACACCTGCAAGCAAAATAACCTATCACATAGAAGAGATAACAAAACACAAGAATAGTGTTATGCTTGTCGTGAAACAAAAATGCATAAACAAGAATTAAATTAATTACAATAAGATCAATCCTTATGAAAGGAGATCAAAACCCTAAAGGTGAGTAATTATTAATTATTAATTAATTAATTATTAATGGGCCTAAGTTTATCTTAAGTGAAAGATAAAGTAAAGGTGACTTAATTAATTAATCAACATAATTAACTTAATTAAGTAATTAACATATTACTCTAACACCCCCCCTTAAGATGAACTTAGGGAGAAGCTAAAAAACTAAGGATGAAATGCATGAAAGCAAAGATGGGTCCCGACAACAAGGCCAAATGAGGTACCCAAAATACAACCAAATCTTTGTAAAGTGGAGAAAAAGGAGAAAAACCAATGGGAAAAAACTCCTCTCCAAAAAGAGATGAAAGCATGCTTAAAAAAAACATGAAGGAAGACCTCACAAAGACCCCCCAAGGACAACTTCCTTCACCCCAAGCATCGATCACAACTGAAGATAGCGTGGTGATTCCAAAGTTTTTGTGAAGATATCTGCAACCTGTGCCTCAGTAGGAATGTACTCCAAGATGAGAGAACCATCTTGAATCAACCGCCTGATGAAGTGCATGTGGATCTCAATGTGCTTCATCCACTGATGCTCCACTGGATTGTGGGAAATGTGTATAGCACTCTGATTGTCACACCAAAGAACAATGGGACTATCAGGAGGAAACCCAAACTCTGTCATCAACTGTCGAAGCCATAAAATCTCCTGACTAGCTAACACCGTTGCTCGGTACTCAACCTATGTAGATGATAATGCAATAGCAGATTGCTTCTTGCAAGACCATGTGATAGGATCAGAACCAAGGAAAAAAACAAAGCCAAAAGTGGACTTCCAATCATTGACATCACCAACCCAATCTGAGTCAGTGAAGCCAACAATGTGAGGGGATCCTGATGTGTAGTGAATTCCATATTGTGTGGTGCCCTAAATGTACCTCAAGATACTTTTGGTTGCTTTCCAATGGCTCTCATGAGGATCATGGGAGAACCTAGATACAAGACCAACCGCAAAGGAAAGATCAAGACGTGAATGTGTCAGGTACAACAAACTGCCAACCAACTGCCTGTATAATGTAGAGTCTACTGAAGGAGTAGAGAAAATGGAATACATAACAACACCTAACTAAAATGGTGTGGGAGCAGGCTTGCAATCAAGCATGCCAAATATCTGGAGCATATAAAGAGCATACTTCTGTTGATATATGGAAATCCCATCTGAAGACTGAATAACCTGTAGACCAAGAAAATAGTGCAAAAGATCGAGATCTGTCATCTCAAATTGCTCCATAAAAGCTCTTTGAACACTTTGAATCATAGAGGATGAGCTACCTGTAAGAATGAGATCATCAACATATAGCACAAGGATCAAAATATCACCCTCCTGACGTGGAATGTACATTGTGGGATCAAAATGACAACGTGTGAACTGAGAGGAAAGCAAAAAAGAGTCCATCTTCTCATACCAAGCCCAAGGGGCTTATTTGAGACCATACAATGAACGTCAAAGTCTACAAACCAAAGAAGTGTCTTGCACAAAACCCTGAGGCTACTCCATATAGATTTCCTCATGTAGGTCCCCATGCAAGAAGGCACTCTTCACATCCATCTAAAAAAGTGTCCATCCCTGTGCAGTTGCTAGTGATAGTACAAAGCGAATAGAATTCATCTTGGCAACAGGAGAAAAGGTCTCAGAGTAATTAATACCCTCATCCTGAGAAAACCCCTTTTGCAAAAAGACGTGCTTTGTACTTATATATCAAACCATCTGCAACAAACTTGGTATGGTACACCCACTTGCACCGAACCAACTTTCTTCCCTTATGAAGATGTCAAAGATCCCAAGTATTATTCTTCATCAAAGAAGAATACTCCTCCTTCATAGCCCCATCCCACTCTAGGGTGACTTGTCGCCTCTAAAAACCTCTGAGGATCATCTAAAATGGCATGAATCAAAAGACTAGCACCTGATGTCTATGCACGTGTATGACGGGAATCTAAAGGATCACCTACCAAAGATCTAGCTACCTGTACAATAAAGCGAGACCACTTGGGAAAATGTTGTGTATATGGTGGTGGTGGGGATGGTAGATCATCATCTGTATCATCCTTAAGAGATAAAAAATCTTCAAGAGATGAAGAGGGAGGAGTAGGTAGTGAGGGAGAAGTTGGTGATGAAGAATCCATTAGAGGAAAGCGCTCATCAAACTGGACATCTCGCTGAAACAAGACCTCTCTGGAATCAGAACTTGTACACCTTTCCTCTCCATAGCTTTTCGCTGAGCATCAAGAATAAATGCCCAAGCCTCACTACCAAAAACTTAGAATGTAGAAACATCAGGCTTGACATGGATCCAAGCCTCTTCAAGAGTCATGTGTCGTAATGCCTTATGAGGCGTTTGATTCTAAATATAATTAGTACAATTGACTGTCTCAGCCCAAAATTAAGAATCCATAGACCATGACTGTATCATACAATTGGCCATCTCCTGTAAAGTCTTTTTCTTTCTCTCAGCAACACCATTCTACTGAGGGGTGTAAGGAATTGTAAATTGATGCTGTAAACCATGCTTAGTGCAGAAATCCCTAAAATATTGATTAACAAACTCCCCCCATTATCTATGTGTATCCTCCTGATAGAAAGACCAGACTACTTCTTCACAAATGTCTTAAAGATCCTGAATGAATCAAAGACATCAGACTTGTACTTAAGAAAGTACACCCATGTACACCTGAAGAAGTCATCAATTAATGTGAGCACATATTTTTCCCCTAAAAATGAAGGAGTTGGAAATGACATGAGGTCACTATGTACCAACTCTAAGGGTGCCTTAGCACGTGTGGCTCTACCCATAGGAAAATAATCTCAGTGATGTTTGCCAAGAACACATCCTTGACAAACTCCATCAGTACAAGAAATATTAGGGAGCCCTGACACTAATGCCTGTGCACTCATCTGGTGGAGGTATCTGTAATTGGCATGACTAAAAAGTTCATGCCACAACATGTTCTCAGTGTCTGCATGTGCTATGAAGGATGAACCTGAACTAGCTAAACTCTTAAAACCATCAAATCAGTATAAATGAGAAGAAGTATCAACACTCCCAGTAGCCACAATAATGTTAGGATCATGAAGGTCTTGAATAACTACATCATGTGGGGTAAAATTAACTATCTTACCAATGCCAAATTGAAAAATTTGATACACTGAAAGAAGGTTGATTGAGATATCAAGAACTACAAGTACCTCCTAAAGAAAACCACCCTCAAGTGTGACAGTGCCTGAGCCCAAAACTCAAAGCCATGTAGAATCCCCAAATGCAATCTAAGTAGTGCTATAATCAGAAAGGGATGAGACCAAATCCTGAGAGGTGTCATGTGATGTGTTGTGCTAGAATCAAGTATCCATGGAGCTGCAGAAGGTAAGGAACTTGTAGAAAGAGAATGACCTTTACCTATAGGTGAGGAAGAAGATTTAGGGGTGGAGATGTTATGCTACTACATGGATTCCTCCAAAGCCTCTAATCTCTTCCAACATCTAGTGACTAGATGTCCCTCCTTACCACAAAAACTGCAAGGTTCGCCTGATTTCTTCTTCGTCTTAGAGGAAGGCTCACTAGACTTGGAAGATTTATCATGATGAGGAGTAGCTTGAGGTTTCTTTTTTGACTTCTGAGATGATTTAGAGGAACACTCACTACCTAATGAAGAATCTATCTTGGGATTTTGTTTCTTCTTATTTTTCTCCTTGGATGTTTGTGCTACCAATGTCTGGGTTTTGGAACCAGAAAGTGATTCAAACTAAACCATCTTTTCCTGTTCATGAGTCAAACAATCACAGAAAACCTCAAAAGTAGGTATGGTAAATGCATCGCCCAATGCATCCATAGTAGAATAGAAAGTAGAAGAGAAGACCTGAAATGACCCTCAAAGCTTAGATAGAATCAATAAAATACATTCTTTGTCATTTTTATTCTTCCCACAGCCCTGCAAAAGACATCTGAGTGACTTAAACCTCTATAAGAAGTCCTCAATGGAGGGGTAAGAATCAGGTACAAGTGATGTTAATTTTTCCTTAATTTGGAGAGCTCTATACTCATTCATGGTGCCAAAAAGATCACTAAATCACGTCCACATAGCCCTGGGAGTGTTGCAAGACTCCAAATGAAACAAGAGACAATCTAAAACATGCAACGAAATCAAACCCAGAGCCTCATTTGTCTTATTCCTATGCTGGAATATCTCAAATTGATGAGTCAATGTTAGTTGTACTTCATCCAAAGTGGAACATAAACCCTTAGACATGAGCATTATGGTCATATGAGCCTTCCAAGTATGATAGTTGTGTAGCGTAAGACATTCAAATGAAGAGGTGTCCACCATGATAGTTGTGGTTTTCAAAACAATGTGTGGTATAGGATTTATGATCTTATATGTATTTAGATACTGAAAGCAAGAAATATACGCCCCCAAAACAAGAAAAACCAAACCCAAATACATTTTTGAGAGCAGAAAAGCTTTAAAAAAAATTCACATTAGAGAGATCCCTGTGTACCTTATAAAATTTATAGAAAAATGTACTGCATGGCTCTATAGAGCACTAAAAGAGCTTTCCAATGCTACAAAATTCAAACTCTTGGTCACATGGGGGCTGACGACTAGGAACAGGGGCTACATGTTGGCCTCCTACAATGATTTAACAACTAAGCCCTTACAACTATGATTTAGAGATTGGACATCTAAATTGAATAGTCATTCAATCATCATGAAGGTGCATTTAACTTGTCAACCCAGGGATGTGAACTTGAAATGGGTCAACATAGTATATGCACTAGGAACTCAAAGTAGCCATTTTCATTCTACAACTAAGAAAGATGTAATGTTGAAAGTAAATTGCTTGGAAAGGAATAACATAAATTTTGAACATCAACCAACAACCATACTAAGCTTGAAATGTATGAAAAAATAAAAATATGAACAACAAACAGAAAACTACTCTGTCTGCTTTGGCTGCAGGAATAGTCACAAAATGGAATTCTAGTGGCTGTAAGAACAATCAGTGCCAGATTCTTAACTAATTACTGAACAAAAAGTAATAACTAGGCTAAACTAAGCTAAAGGATGCATTGCTCACCAAGTGGCCTCCATTGGATGAGTATCCTCTACTAATAATGAAAACTTAGATGCTTGAACTCAAAACTTTATTTTATTCATCAGAAAACATGAGTACAAAAGAGTAGCATAATTGTATTACTGAAAACTAAGAATGCAAGTGCAATATCAGATCGTGCAACCTCCTAAAAATGAGCATCTGATCCTTGTTTATACTACCAACTAAGCAAGGTAGTCAACTCCATGAATTGGGACGACACCAATTTAGGGAAAGTGGAGAAAATGGAGGGGCGGTTATACAAGCATGAAATCTGGTCAGACGTGTCCGCAGATTTAGCACAACAGTAACGCTAGTACTGCTCAACAACATTAAAGTCCACTACAAGGCAATTTCATTTGATTTGCATGGGGAATCTCCTGTCGTCGACCACCTTTGACCTTTGAACGATTCCCTTGTTGGACGTTATGGTAGATGCCTCGTTGGCAGTGTCTTTCTCAATTTAGTATCTTCAAATTATATCTACATGGCAATGTTAGCACGCACAATAATTGTACATCTATAACTACCTTAAAGAACATTCATTAACCACATGCATAATTAATATAGATAGTCCATATAACATGCCAATGTCATTAACGATTTGCAGAAATAAGATTAAGCTCAATGTCAATAGTTCTGAGGAAATATCATAAAAAGTATCAGCACTTAACATCAAGGTCCATGATATCTTCAAATAAACCATAAATTCTACCCAAAACTAGACCATAAACTAGGATCATCACTCCCCCCAACCTAAGGTCTTGTTTGTCCTCCAGTAGGGGAAGGGTTCTTCTACTTGGTCAATGCTCTGAAATTTGCAACTGACAACTGCCCTACATCAGTGTTTCTTGTTCATGAATCAGGGTCCCAATAGAATCCTCCCAGTCTTTCCAATTTACTCCATATTTGTCTCTCTGTAGCAATATCATAGTTGTAAAATCTAAAGTTTGGTACAGGCCACATCGAAAGGGGTGGCTGAAAAGTCAGGGGAAGCCAAAATTGTCCCTTTGTTCTTCCAACCTATACATATTTGTCAATTCTCTTAAGTGTTGCAACATAGTTCTAAATGGAATGAGGCTCAACCTATTTTAGCTCATCAGTTAGGTTGTTCTATCTTTGTGAGAGGTATCTCTTCATGGTTTCCTCATTTTCTTTTGCCTTTACCTCATACTCACTATAGACTGCTTCTATCCAAGGCATAATCCTATTACCATAGCTAGGTCTAAAAAGCATTCTATGCCATTCCCTATAAATGTCACTTGGATTCCTTGATTCAACCCTGATGGGCAGAGGGATGTTGGACTCCAATTGCTTATAAGCCCCATGTTGTTGTCCCCAACTAATCTCATTTTGTACCTAAGACATAAATGCCCTTAATTAGACATCTCCAACATACAACAGTGGATTCCAATCATGGTCTTGAGTCATAGCATAATTATGCAAATAAATTTCTCACAACAAATTCTTCATTTCAGGGGAAGCAATTTGATAAGTATTGAAAAATTCAATAGGGGTCTCAATAGAAGGGTTCAAACCTGATACAATTCTTCCCAGCTTAAAAGATAGATACTTTTCCTTCAAATGCAGAGCATAGACCCTTGGAGGGGCCCTGCACTCTAAAATTTGTGGTACTAAGGTTTCCATATCATCCACATTCTTCTTCAGGGTGGCAATCTTTGCATCCTTGTCTTCAATATCCTCATCTTTCTTTTGAATTTCCTTCTTCAATCTACGCTTCTCCTCCTTCTATTCTTCTTCTCTTCTTTGCATTTCCTTCCATAAATGCATAGATACTACGTGCATTGATAAATCAGGGGGTTTATGCATTATGAACAGCATTTTCCCTGGCACTAATGCTTGCTCTCCATATAGTACTAACTGCAAGGATTCAGGTTGTCCCGTCAATTCAGGTTGCAGGGGTACTGATTGTTCTTGTTTTTGTTGTTGTTGCAGGAACTCTTGTTGTAGGAGGGTTTTCACTAGGGCCCACACCAGAATTTGAAGCACCAAGAGTGGCTTCAGTAGTGCTCAATATCCTACTAGACCTATGGGTTGAGGTAAAACCCTAGGTTGCAAGTGCTCAAGTGTAATTTGATCAATTTTTATGAATTCTTCCCAGGTCATTCCAGATACATCATGTAAAGACTTCTCAATTAGCAATTTAATCAAATAATGGTGGGAAACGAAATTGTCCCTACCTTTATGAGTCTCAACCACCATGATTGAAAGAAGGTTGCATAGCATGTTCGACACATTCATCCTCCTCTCGTGCCTCATGTGATTCAAAAGCTTGAAGTGCATGGAATGCAGATTCGACTAGCAACCTTCATAGGTGATATATTTTATTACATAAACAACTATCTGCTTCCATGGTTCAGGCAGAGACATTCTCTTTTCCCCTTGTTTATCTATGCTCAATGGAGGGTCACTTGGTTCTATAAATTTGGCCCTAGCTGACTTGGTGTCTCTAGAAATAGGGTAATCTTCACCATCAACAGGTAACCCTGTAACTTCTGCAATTTTTTCTTCCATAGACAATACTTCCAACCCTTTTACCGTGGTTTTCCCTTCAGATAATGTCTGGGTGAATTCTAGTGCAATGCCTTCATCAAAACCATCCAACTTCATGAAATAATCTAACCAGCCACAATTTCTGAATTCAGCTAGGCAGGGTGCATCCTGCAATAATACATCGTGCACTATGGGTTTATTTTGAATTAACCCACCTCCCATTGTCTGCAATCAAACAATCACTTTGTGGTTTCCTCCCTACAATTCTTGTCTGAAAACTGAATTCACCTTCTTGCAACACTTGCTAAATTTCCAATACCAATGTCGATTAAATTTTCCCTTTTTATCTTTTGTTTGCAACTTGAGATTGTGATAGGGTTAATAATAGAAAGGAAGGAATAATAAAGGAGAGCTATGATGGGGAGAAATGGCGGTGATAATTGGTGTTACTTCACACATGTGAGTCATCCTCTCACTCAGATTTTAGATCTGCTCAATTTAAATTTTGCTGACGTAGACTAGCATGAACTAACACGTGGGAAAAGTATTCACATCTTTTTCCTCACCCCAACCTAAATTTGGGCATGTGTCTTCACATGTGGAATGATGATTTGATAGGGGTAGGGAATAATGGCATGCAATGGTGAACGTCCATATTAATGTACAACAGTTAAATGAATGCACTAAAAGACAATTAAGATATAGTAATTAATGCACACATACCTAAATGTGTGAAATATTCGTTGCAAAGATTGTGGAGAAAGTACCGTTCGCCTTTTTAGGAAATAAGTTGAGAAATTAATGAAAATGAGGTGGAATGAGGTGGAGTGGAATGAAGTGATGTGATGGAAGAGAGAGAAAGATGGAAATGGATGGGCGGATGGGTGAAGAAATGGACTCCCACGGAAGTGGAAGTCTTTATTATGACAAGTACATACCTTAATTAGCTAGAAGGAGGGACAATAGGTCCACTTCCTTTGGCTACAGGAAGCTCAGGTGCAGCATGCTGAGTGAATTGTTGCCGGAACTCCTCCTTGGAAGTTGGCTTGTGATATAATCTGAGGCGATGACCATTGACAAACAACTTGAATCTGGCTGGGTTAATAGTAGTGAGTTGAACAACACCATTAGGGAATACTTCAACAACCTCATATGGTCCTAGCCACCTTTTCTACAAGTTGGAATTTCTTGTCCTTGATAAATTTATCATGCCACCTAATTCTCTGATTCTGCACTACCTTAGTGTGATGCAAGGCTACTCTCCTCATCTCGTCCAAAGCATTTAACTACAAGATTCTTTCTCTCTGTGCCTCTAAGATATCCATCCCCAAATCTACTGTAGTCCTAAGAGTATTATGTTCAAATTCAATGGGCATCATGGTTGTCTTTCTATATAACAATTCAAATGGAGTGAAGCCTATAGTTGTTTTCCAAATAGTTTTGTAGGCCCAAACAACTTCTGGTAATCTATTTGCCTAGTCCTTTCTATGGATAGCTACTGTTTTGGTCAGAATAGCTTCAACTTGACCATTAGTCTATGGGTGGTAAGGAGTAGACTTCCTGTGTCTTATGTTGTACTCATTAACTAGTGCTGCAACAAGGGTTGATGTGAATTGAGTCACTTGATCAGTCACTATCTCTCTTAGAACTCTATACCTTGTGAAAATCTCATCATAAAGAATTTTTGCAACCTTGTTATCTCTTGCATGCTTCATGGCCTTAATTTCCACCCATTTAGTTACATAATTAGTGCATACTAGGATATAAGACTTACCATTTAATGCAGGGTCAATGGGTCCTACAAAATCCAATCCCCACTTGTCAAAGGGAGTGATTACCACCAGAGGGAAAAGTGGCATCTCATCAGATCTGGTTGGCTTTCCCATTCTTTGACATCTATCACATTTTTTGGTATACCTTCTTGCATCCTTGAAATATACTGAGCCAAATTTTTTTCAATTTTTGAATTGCAAGTTACAATCAACAAGCACTCGTTAAGGTTAGCTCTAAACCAAAACGATGCTGAAAGCAACTCTAACCAGAATGTACACAAGGATCCCGATGTGGGCAAGGTGTGAGCATTGGTCAGAGGATCTTAAAGAAAAACTGATACAAAGAACTCTAACCAAGAATGCGCCAGATGACGGCGAGCATATGGTCAGAGGATCCCTATCTATTACAATACTGAAAGCAACTCAACACCAAGTATGTGCTACTCAATCCAAGATGGAGATGAGGCAACCATATGGTGGAGACTTATGATATTACAATGCAATTCAAGTAAACAGGCGGCAAGCCAACCTCTTCCACTTATTCAGTGGGCATTTACAAGCATGAGATTAGCAAGAATAAGAAAGATGCTGACAGTACTACTGTTCAGCTTACAATATAAGAGTTTTATCTATTAAGCACAAGATAAGAGTGTTCTCAATGTTGCAACAATGTATAATGCTATCCTTATTGCTCTCAATGTCTCTCCTTTCAAAATCTAACTCAAATGATGGATTCTATGCAAGCTGTTATGACAGAACAATGACTAAAACTGATAACCAACAATACATAAACTCAATGAAATGCTCACAATTCACTCACTACTCACCCAAATTGCATGAAATCTGATGCAAATTACTCCTATGATGAAGGCGCCTAAGATGGAAACATAAAACAGAACCTAAATGTTGATATTTATTTCTTACATGAATTCCAATGGCACTCAAAAGGGTACGACTGCAAGGAGGGGCGATTTTACCTTAATAAATTATAGACTTCAAATAAAATTCCCAAGCTTCTCTGAAAGGGGCGCCCTTACCTAGCAAATGCATGGGTAAACTACTCAGAACCAAAAGAAAATCACACAATGACTTATGAGCTAAAAACCAAATCTGCAACACAAACCAGCAACTCCATATTTTTTGATTATTTTGCAAATATAAGAATTACAATGCATAAACAACAGCTATAAGCAAACTCACTACAAAATCACTCAAAAGCAAGCAAACCTCTCCACTAGGTGCTATCTCACAAGCACGAAGTTGAGCCAAGCTAGGAGGCATTCATTCCTCGAAGCAGTCCAACACCATTTCGGCAGCATAACATTACTCAAGATATCAGATGATGCAAATGAAGCCCAAGACCTCCTTTTATAACTTTGTGAAGACTATCCAAAAGCTTCTAGAAAACCCTGCTTTTCAAATTTTGAAGTAACTCCTTTTCCCTCCAAAGATGGCATCCCCCTTTTCTTTAATGAAATTTGACTTTAAAAATAATCTCTACCATAAGATAGGCGTCCACTTTCAAGCATTGTTTTTTGAGCCTTAGAAAAATATAAAATATCCCCATGAGGCGCCACCCCTCAAAGACCACCTTTAAAAACAACTTAAGTTCAATCACTAGGCTAGGGGGGGGTCAACAGTAAAATATAACATTAAAACATGACTTTATTAAAATAATTTGAACTTATCTCTCCAATTGTGCCCCCAAGCCAAAAATGAATAAGCCAACTGAACAGTCTGAAGTAGAAAGTCAACCGTGCCAAAACCAATAGGACCACTGCCAGAAATAGAATTTACTAAAAATAGTAAATTCATGAAAGTGCTCAGAATGCCAAGAAAATCACATCACCGAGAAGCTCACGAAAAACCCAGAAGGAATCCGTAGTTCAATCACCAATCCGTGAGCAAAAGAAACCACCAACTAAGAAACCCTAATTTCACCACCGAGAAGCCTACGAGTCTCCAGAATAGGCCAACGGTCAATAGAAAAAGTCATGCTCGAGAAGGGGACATTACAGTCCGCCCTCCCCAAGATTACTTGTCCTCAAGCAATCACAAACCCAGATGCTGAAGAATCTCATCATTCTCCCAAGTCGCATCCTCCATAGGCAAGTTCTTCCACTTCACCAAATACTCTCTGATTGTTCTTTTCCTCAAAGAACGCTCTCTAGAATCAAGAATTTCCTCAGGAATCAAAACTAATTGTCCTTCTTCATCCAAAGGTGGCAACTATGACGAAGCAATAACGTTGTGCCCAAGTGCCTTCTTGAGGCGAGACACATGGAAGACATTGTGCACTTTTCTACTCGAGGGTAGCTCCAACTCATAAGCTATTGCTCCCACCTTTCTGATAACCTTGAACGTCCCATAGAAGCGAGGTTTGAGCTTCTCAGCTCCACTCTTCTTGAGAGTAGACTGTCTATAAGGCTGTAGTCGAAGATAAACCATATCTCCAACCTCAAAAGAGGGCTCAACACGCTGCTGATCAGCATACATCTTCTGCTGATTCTGTGCAATATGTAGAATGTTCTTCAATGATTTCAAGATATCTTGACTCTGCTGTAACATATCCTTGGCTTGAGGGGCTTTGCTATCACCAAACACCAAATCAGCAAAGCTAGGAGCCTCATAACCATAAAGAGCCATGAAAGGTGACATCCTTATTGACATGTGAAAAGATGAATTGTAGCAATACTCGCCAATGTGAAGCCATTTCACCCATGCTCTTTGCTGTTCTGAAACATAGTTCCTCAAATAACCTTCCAACCACTTGTTCACTATCTCTGTTTTCCCATCAGTTTGAGGGTGATAACTAGTGCTTGGAGTAAGCACTGTACCACTCATTCTGAAGACCTCTTGCCAAAAAGTGCTTAGGAACTTGCTGTCCCTATCACTCATAATGTTTTTTGGCAGCCCATGTAATCTAAACACCTCATGAAAAAATAGACCTGCAACTTGAGCTGCTGAAAAGGAGTTGGTAATGGCAAAGAAATGAGCAAATTTTGTTAATCTATCCACTACAACATAGATATAGTCTTTCCCTTGGACCTTGGGCAAACCAGTGATGAAGTCCATTGAGATGCTTTCCCATTTTTGATTGGGAGTGGGAAGATGTTGCAACAGACTAGTTGGTAGTGTATGCTCATTTTTGTTCATTTGACAAGTGGGACACTCCTGAATGTAACATTGAACTTCTCCTTTCAACCCTTTCCAAGAAAATCTTTCCCAGATCTGCCTATATGTCTTGAAGAATCCCTGATGACCAGCAAGTGGAATGTCATGAAATGTTAACAAAATCTTCTTTTTGAGCTTAGAATCAGCCACCAAAAAGATTCTACCCTTGTAGTGTATCAGCCCTTCAACCACCTTGTACCTTTCATCATGAAAAGTACCCTCAATGATGCTGGTCGCAAACTGATCTTTGGCATAATCAGCAAGCAACATGTTCTTCCAATCAGTAGTAAGCTCACATAATGAGCTCAAATGAGGTCTTTTGGATGAAGCATCAGCCACTATGTTGTTTTTTCCTTTGACATACTCAATGTCAAAATCATAAGCTTGAAGCTTACTCACCCACTTCTGTTGCCTCTCGTTCAAATCTTTCTGATGCATGAAATGCTTGAGACTATTGTGGTCAGTCTTTACCACAAACTTGCTCCCCACCAAGTACTGTCTGAACTTGGCTAATGCATGCATGATTGCAAGCATTTCCTTGTCATAGATAGAGTAGGCCCTCTCAACTCCTCTTAATTTTCTGCTCTCAAATACGATGGGATGTTTATCTTGCATTAAAACAGCCCTAACACCTTCACCGGATGCATCACACTGTAGCTCGAAGGGCTTGGAAAAATTTGGAATAGCAAGAACAGGACAAGAACTCATTATCTTCTTAAACTTATCAAAAGTACTCTGAGCCTTTTCTGACCAGCAAAAACCCCCCTTTTTGTGAGGTCAGTAAGAGGAGCATCATTCTGTGAGTAACCCTTCACAAACCTTCTGTAAAATCCGCAAAGGCCCAAAAACCCTTTCAAGTGAGTCAAGTTCTCAGGAGGTGGCCAATCAACAATAGCCTTGATCTTTTCAAGATCAACCTTCACACCTTCAACACTGATTATGTGACCAGGGTAAAGTAGCTCCTTCATTCCAAATTCACATTTGGATTCTTTGGCAAACAAGCTCTCTGATTCTAGGATTCTAAGCACTTCCTCCAAGTGCTTGAGATGTTCTTCCCAAGTTTTGCTGAAAATCAAGATGTCATAAAAAAATATCAACACAAACTTCCTCAATTGCTTCTAAAAGACTCTATTCATACAAGACTAGAAGGTATCAGGAGCATTAGTCAACCCAAATGGCATGACTAGGAACTCAAAGTGACCATACTGACATCTGAATGCTGTCTTCTCAACATCAGATCCTCTCATCTGAATCTGATAGTAGCCCAACCTCAAATCTATCTTCGAAAAGAACTTGGCTCCATGTAGCTCATCAATGAGCTCATCTATCCTTGGAATGGGATATCGATTTTTGATGGTGCTTTGATTCAAAGCACGATAATCTACACACATACGAATGGTACCATCCTTCTTCACTAGAACAACTGCTAAAGCAAAGGGGCTCTTACTTGGACGAATGAAGCCCATCTCCAAGAGTTCCCTAATGTTCTTTTCAATCTCATCCTTTTGCTTTTTGGGGTACTGATATGGAGTTGTGATAACTGGCTTAGCTCCTTCCTTGAGGTCTATGACATGTTCTGAACCTCGATCAGGAGGTGGTCCAGGAGGTAAATCAGCAAACACTTTACTCTTCTTGCTGAGTAAAGACTGAATATCTAGAGGATAATCTCTCTTTGTCTCAACCAGACTAGCTGGAAGAATCGTACATTCCGCAGCCCACTCAACTTGGTCATGACGAATCAGCCTTGCCATTCTTTTGAATGACACAATCCGTGGACCACCATTAGACATTCCTCTTAACACTACCTTCTTTCCATCGGATTGAAATTTGAGCTCCATGGTTTGTAGATTTAAAGAGATCTCTCCAAGAGATCGCAACCACTGAATGCCAAGGACGACATCCGTATCTCCAATGTTAACCACATAGAAGTCATCCTTGACTTCATAATTGCCCAATTGCATAGACATGTTTGAAATCTTCTTGGTGCATGAGATGTGAAACCCATCAGCAACCATAACTCTGAAGCCCTCAAAATCTTCTGTTTGCAGCCCTTTCTTTGCCACCACAACTTCATCAATGAAATTATGTGTTGCCCCAGTGTCAATCAGAGCAACTATTCGCTGCCCTTTGATCATCCCTCGAACTTTGAAGGACTCATTCCTTTGAAAGCTCAAAAGTTGAGCCAATGCACCTCCACTTCCCTTTTCGTCTTCGGACTCTTCTGAAGCTCTTTCTACTTCGCTGTCCTCAAAATCAGACTGCTGATCAGAAAAATTAGAATTGCTTTCTTCAGCTGAATAGTATTCAATTTGATGAATTTTGGCTCCTTTTGGGCAAACATGATCTTGGGACCATTTCTCCCAACAACGGAAACATAACCCCTTTCTTCGGAGTTCATTGATAGTCTTTGGATCCAATCTCGTGACATGAGGTTTATGTTGTTTGAACTCCTTATGATGAGGTCTTTGATGAGGTCTTTTCCCTCTATCCCCTTTGTGAAATGATGGCTTGGAGTGAAACTTTGCTTTGGGAGCAGCCCACTCCATGTTTCTTGCTTTCTTCATTGCCTCCTATAGGGAGGGTGGATCAAAAGCTTTAATCCAACCCTTGAGTGGCTCCATCAATCCTTCACTGAATAGGATCACCAATCTTCTCTCTGTGATTCTAGTGACCATTACTGAAAGCCTTTGGAACTCAGCTATGTAGGCATCAACTGTGCCATACTGCTTCAACTCCCTGAAATGCACTTCTGGGTCCTTCTTCTCGAATCTCTCTATGAGTCTATTGGTAAACTCATCATAGGTAGTGATAGACCCATGACCTAAGGTGACTAGGCCATGGCACCACCACTCATGCGCCACCCCATCTAGGTGTAGCACGGCGAACTTAATCACTTCTTCTTCTGCCATAGGTCTAAGAGCCAGATAGTTGTCTAACTTCTGTATCCAAGCTCGAGCAGAACTACTATCACTTCCGTCAAAGTGGGGAAGCATAACCTTGTTAATAGCTTGATACAAGTCCCCTTGTATTGATGTTCTCCTTTGTTCATAATTCCTCCCCTTTCCACTATTCTTCCTCCTAAGCTCCATGAAATCGTTGAATGACATGTCTAGCTTGACTTCATCAGGGAGAGTTTCATACTCAGTACGACCTATTCTTAGCTGTTCCAAAAATGAAACATTTGCTTCAGGCTCTGGTGGTGGGTTTACTGGTGCCAAGAACGTGGGTTTGAATGGTCTAGCAGAGATGTATGTGCTGCTTGTTGAAGGTTGGACAACATGTCCATTGTGCTAGTTGGAAGCGTTGTGTTCTCCAGTTTGCCCTGGATTGTTCTGTGGAGGGTTCTGACCCAATTTCCTCATCATGAGAGAAACCATATCCATCAAGGCATCCATCTTCCTATTGAATTCTCATCCCAGACTTGGTGATCTTTCTTTACTCTTCCCACTGCCATTCCTGTTGCCCAAAATCCTCTCATTACCACCTGAGGTCCTTTCATTATCCCCCATTTCTGTTTCCCGAGAAGGCTCCCAATTAGCCCTCAAAACCTCTGATGCTGTCTGACCTTCTGGAACCTGATAGAGTTGTTTCTGACTGGTATCCCTCTTGTATACCCTTGCCAAGTATCTTTGTTCTCTGTCACTCATAGAAGGCTTGTTTCACAAGATGGCGGGATGCATAGCTCTGATACCGCTGAAATATACCGAGCCAAATTTTTTTCAATTTTTGAATTGCAAGTTACAATCAACAAGCACCCGTTAAGGTTAGCTCTAAACCAAAACGATGTTGAAAGCAACTCTAACCAGAATGTACACCAGGATCCCGATGTGGGCAAGGTGTGAGCATTGGTCAGAGGATCTTAAAGAAAAGCTGATACAAAGAACTCTAACCAAGAATGCGCCAGATGATGGCGAGCATATGGTTAGAGGATCCCTATCTATTACAATATTGAAAGCAACTCAACACCAAGTATGTGATACTCAATCCAGGATGGAGATGAGGCGACCATATGGCAAAGACTTATGATATTACAATGCAATTCAAGTAAACAGGCGGCAAGCCAGCCTCTTCCACTTATTCAGTGGGCATTTACAAGCATGAGATCAACAAGAATAAGAAAGATGCTGACAGTACTACTGTTCAACTTACAATATAAGAGTTTTATCTATTAAGCACAAGATAAGAGTGTTCTCAATGTTGCAACAATGTATAATGCTATCCTTATTGCTCAATGTCTCTCCTTTCAAAATCTAACTCAAATGATGGATTCTATGCAAGCTGTTATGACAGAACAATGACTGAAACTGATAACCAACAATACATAAACTCAATGAAATGCTCACAATTCACTCACTACTCACCCGAATTGCATGAAATCTGATGCAAATTACTCCTATGATGAAGGTGCCTAAGATGGAAACATAAAACTAAACCTAAATGCTGATATTTATTTCTTACACGAATTCCAATGACACTCAAAAGGGTACGGCTGCAAGGAGGGGCAATTTTTCCTTAATAAATTATAGACTTCAAATAAAATTCCCAAGCTTCTTTGAAAGGGGCGCCCTTACCTAGCAAATGCATGGGTAAACTACCCAGAACCAAAAGAAAATCACACAATGACTTATGAGCTAAAAAACAAATCTGCAACACAAACCAGCAACTCCATATTTTTTGATTATTTTGCAAATATAAGAATTACAAGGCATAAACAATAGCTATAAAAAAAACTCACTACAAAATCACTCAAAAGTAAGCAAACCTCTCCACTAGGTGCTATCTCGCAAGCAAGAAGTTGAGCCAAGCTAGGAGGCATTCATTCCTCGAAGCAGTCCAACACCATTTCAACAGCATAACATTACTCAATATATCAGATGATGCAAATGAAGCCCAAGACCTCCTTTTATAACTTTGTGAAGACTATCCAAAAGCTTCTAGAAAACACTGCCTTTCAAATTTTGAAGTAACTCCTTTTCCCTCCAAAGATGGCGTCCCCCTTTTCTTTAATGAAATTTGACTTTAAAAATAATCTCTACCATAAGATAGGCGTCCACTTTCAAGCATTGTTTTTTGAGCCTTAGAAAAATATAAAATATCCCCATGAGGCGCCACCCCTCAAAGACCACCTTTAAAAACAACTTAAGTTCAATCACTAGGCTAAGGGGGGGGGTCAACAACAAAATATAACATTAAAACATGACTTTATTAAAATAATTTGAACTTATCTCTCCAATTGTGCCCCCAAGCCAAAAATGAATAAGCCAACTGAACAGTTTGAAGTAGAAAGTCAACCGTGCCGAAACCAACATGACCACTGCCAAAAATAGAATTTACTAAAAATAGTAAATTCATGAAAGTGCTCAGAATGCCAAGAAAATCACATCACTGAGAAGCTCACGAAAAACCCAGAAGGAATCCGTAGTTCAATCACCAATCCGTGAGCAAAAGAAACCACCAACCAAGAAACCCTAATTTCACCATCGAGAAGCCTACGGGTCTCCAGAATAGGCCAACGGTCAACAGAAAAAGTCATGCTCGAGAAGGGGACATTACAATCCTCGTGGAGTGTTGGTCAGTAATATCTTGTGTTCAAAATCTTCATTGTTGTCCTCTTGGTTGCAAAATGTCCTCCACATGGTTCGTTGTGACATGCATACAAAATGTCATATGTCTCATCTTCTCTCACACATCTCCTTATGACATGGTCTGGTCCAGTATAAAACAAACATCCAACAATCCATGAGAAAGTAAAATATTTTTCAATGAGTTCCCTTCTCTCTTTTGGGGAGAAGTGAGGTGGAACTCTACATGTGACTAGATAGTTAGCTATGTCAGCATACCAGGGTGTTTGTACACTGATGGAGAATAGATGCTCATAAGGAAAAGAGTCATCTATTGCTTGATTATCTTATGATGTAGTCAGCCTTGAAAGAAAATTTGCAACAACATTGGCCTTCCTTGGTTTATCCACAATGGTTATGTCAAACTTCTGCATCAACAATAACCATCTTGAAATCCTACCTGTGATCAGAGGTTTATTCATGAGATATCTAATGGCTGCATAATAGTGTGCATAAAGAGTTGATAGCCTGTTAAGTAGTTCTTGAATTTTTTCAGGGCATAAATCACTGCCAACATTTCTTTCTTTGTCACTGTATAGTTGAATTCAGCTTCTTGCAAATTTTTGTTGACAAAATAAATGACATTTTCAATAGCTCCTTCTTTCTATTCTAAGACTGCTCCTATGGCATAATTTGATGCATATGTATGGATGTGGAAAGGAAGCTCCCAATTAGGTCCTTTGAGTACAGGAACATGAGTCAAGACTACCTTCAAATCAGAAAATGCCTTGTCACAATCTTCAATCCACTGGAACTCAACATCTTTAGTGAGGAGGGTATACAATGGTGTTGCTATTTTGCTAAAATTATTAATGATCCACCTATAATATCCTGCATGTCCCAAGAAAATCCTAATATACTTTTGTTTTGCAGGTGTGGGCGGATTTGTGATTACCTCAATCTTTGCATGATCTACTTGAATTCCTTTGTGTAGTGTCCAAGAACTACACCTTCCTGCATCATCATGAAACACTTTTCACTGTTTAAAGAGAGGTTGTGATCTTCACATCTTTGTAGGACTTTCTTGATATTCTCCAATGCTTCATTGAAATCAGTACCATAGGTGGTGAAATCATTCATATAAATTTCCATGCAATCATAAGAAATGTCTGAAAATATGCTAATGACTACCCTCTGAAAAGTTGAAGGTGCATTGCATAAGCCAAATGGGAGTATTGAGTAGGCATAGTTCCCCCATGGATAGGTAAAAGTGGTCTTTTCCTGGTCTTTTGTTGCAGTTTGGATCTAGTTGTAGCCGTTGAATCCATCTAGAAAATAAAAGTATTGCTTTCCTACAAGTGAGTCCAAAACTTGATCTATGAAAGGTAAGGGAAAATGGTTCTTTTTGGTAGCAACATTAAGTTCTCTGTAATAAACACAAACTCGCCATTTCCCTCCTTTTTTAGGCACAATCACTAATGGAGACACCCACTGGCTATCTAAGATGGGCTAGATAGATCATGCATCTAACAACTTCTGCAGTTCTCCTTTTACAATTTATCTTAGTGCAAGGTTAATTCTTCTTTGTGGCTGCCTCACTGGGGTGCAATCATCTTTGATGTAAATTTTTTGAGTGCAAAGCTTAGGATCCAATCCCTTCATCTCATGATAGTCCCATGCAAATACATGTTGATGGGTCCTCAATAAGTTTTCCAATAACAATTGTTGTTCTTCACTCAATTTGTTGTTAACATTCAAATACTTTCCTTCTGACACTTGTACTCGTGTAGTTGACTCTATCATAATTGCTTCATTAACACATGGTACCTTGAGTTCATATGGTAGCAATGTATGGGACATACCTGTTGCTGCAAGAAGTCTATCTGTAGGAAGAGTGGCTACAGGAAGAACGTCTGCAGGAACAGTGGCTACAGGAAGAACAGGCATAAGTGTCTTGACTGGAGTAGCAGAATGAGAAAATGATGCTTCCTCCACTTCACAATTATTCTGAATGATGTTAACCAATACTTCATCTTCGTCTTGAAGTTGCATGAAGGAGCTTCTACCAAACATCATAAGTTTTGCCACATAATTGACTTCCTCGACCTCTTCACTAACATGTGGCCACACATAACTATCCTCATCATGGGATGGCTGAGCAAGAGGATAAAGAACAAAAATTTTGGTACTCTTCCCATAAAAAATGGTCATGTCACTTGACCGACATCCAATATATGCATCTTTAGTTGCTAACCATGGCCTTCCAAGAATAACGGGATACCTGCCTAGTGTAGGTTTAGGAGAAAGAATCGTAAAGTTTGCTGAGTACTCCCAAGAGTCTAGAATCACCACGAGATCCTCCACTATACCATTAGGCTTAATAGTAGAACTATCAGCAAGTTGTAGGATAGTAGGAGTAGATCTCATGCTCGCAACGCTTAGTTGTTGTAGGATGTCCTTGGTCATTACATTTATTGCTGCCCCTAAATCAATCAGAGCATTCTTTATTTGAATCCCATTTATAACAACTGCTACCACAAGACTACCTAGGTCATTGTACTTGGGGATTGTCACTTTTCCAAGCATGATGTCAGCTAGATGTCCCACCACATGAACCATAGTGGGGTCTTTCTTCTTCCTACCTGGCTTCTTGAGGCATGCTTCTTTGATTTCCTTGCCATAGATTGAGACATCCTTTATGGTTTGAAATAGAGGTATCTGGACACATATATGCTTCAGCTGATCCAAGATATCAAAGGTTGTGTCCTCCTTTTCTTCCTTCTTCTTGGAAACTTCCAATCTCTAAGGAAATGGTGGTTCTTGTTCAGTTTGCTTGACTTGGACTGGTTCAGGATTTTTAGCAGCACTTGGCTGAATGGGATCATTCGAAGATTCCTCTTCCTCTTCCACATGAAGCTCAGTGATAATGGGCTTGGAAGGGGATGGTAAAGTAGTTATTGAATGCAAGTGGATGTCACTTACACTCACAACATATACAGGGAATTAATTTGAATCAATAGAGTATACAGGTTGTTGTGGTTTGTTATTTGGATTGGGTGTGGGTTGAGTTGGTAACTGAGTAGGTTTAGGTGCATTTGAGCTTGAATTAGTAGGTGGAGGCATTATAACAGGTTTCTGGGGTTGAGAAGGTGGTTGCATGTAATTGGTTGTCTGGGTAGGCCATTGCTATCCTCCCCTCCATTGATTTGTTTGTTGCCAATTTCCTGGAGGTGGTTTCCAATGCCCTTGAAATTGTTGCCAATTCCCCTAAGGTTGCTACCACTGGGTTGTAGAGTTTTGATGATTGGACCAAGTATTTGGGGGGTTACCCCAAGGTTGTGGTGGATATCCTCCATAGCTGGATGGATATGGGGGCTACCATTGGTTACCAAATGAATAGGAATTGAAATATGGTCCAACATAAGAGAGTGGATTTGGTGGAATACCTTATCTTGGAGCCTAAGGCCTCCTTTGCGCAACATAGTAGACTTGGTCTTCTTCAATATGAATTGGCTTGAATTCAGGTGCAATCTGCTTGCCTTCAATATTAGTTACCATCTTGCATCTGCAATCCTTTTGTCTGCAATGGGGGCAATACTCTGCCAATGTTCCCTTTGCCTCCTCTTGCTTCTTCTTGACCTGAAGTATGTCTAGCTGAGTATCTAGATTGTTTATAATGTCTTGCTTGAAGTCTGCTAGCAAATGAGTAATCTCCATTCTTGAAACTCCATCAGTAGTTGACTTACCCATGGAATATTGGTAAGCTCTCCCTTTCTCTGAGGCCGCCTTAGAGTAGTTTTGGCATATTTTCTTGATATCCTCCCAAGGAACTTGGGAGATATTTCCTCCTCCCATTAGGTCCAAGGAATTAGTGCAGTTGTCATTGAATCCTCTCAGGAAAAAAAAAACTTTTGTGAGTCTTCATTAAGTGTATGGTGAGGAGATTTTTGTAGGCAGAATAGAAACCTTGCAATGTAATCCTCCAGGCTCTCATCTTCCTTTTGCTGCATCCTAAAAATGTCGCCTCCTCTCATGTCACTTCCCCTGCAATACTCCTTGTATTTCTCAAGAAATTTTGTCTTCATGTCCTCCCAAGTTTCCATATTATCTTTGCCTAGGCTCATGAACCATCTTAATGCAACTTCTTTCAGAGTGGTTGGGAATAGTTTAAGCCTATGGGAATCGGTGGTATAGTCATAACTCCTGCAAAGTATGTCAAACTAAAACAAGAAGGTATCAAGATCTTATGTGACAAGTCCATAAAACTTGGGGAGTGTTGAAGCATGGATATTTTTGATGTTGTCAACTTCATTCTGATGGGAAATGGGGAAAGGAAAAGCTGGTTGGTTAAGTCTATTTCTATTTGCATCACCCATGCCTTCTTGATGTAGTTCCAAAGCAAAGGGATTCTCAAGCTAATTTTGGTCTTCAGAGCTAGTCAGATCAAGGAATGCATCAACAAATGGGTGTGGATCTTCTTCTTCTTCTCTTGGCAGGTTTTGATATCTAACTAGCTGGAATGGATTAGGATTATTAGGAAGGAATCTCCCATAAGCATCCCTTCTCCTTCCTCTATGCATGTAGTATCAACTCACTATCAGCCAACTCACACAAATAATTGGTAAAGAATAAGGGAGGTCATTACTTCCTAAATGAGGATATACTAAGAACAACTTCCACAAAGACTACAGCAAGAAAAACTACAAATGACTCCAAAGAACTCTCTAGTTTGACACCATCCTTGACAACGGCGCCAAAAATGTTGACCTCCTACAATGATTTAACAACTAAGCCCTTACAGTTGTGATTCAGAGATTGTACATCTAAACTGAATAGCCATTCAATTATCATGAAGGTGCCTTAACTTGTCAACCCAGGGATGTGAACTTGAAATGGGTCAACACAGTATATGCACTAGGAACTCAAAGTAGCCATTTTCATTCTACAGCTAAGAAAGATGTAATGTTGAAAGTAAATTGCTTGGAAAGGAATAACATAAATGTTGAACATCAACCAAAAACCATACTAAGCTTGAAATGCATGACAAAAATGAAAATATGAACAACAAACATAAAACTACTCTGTCTGCTTTGGCTGCAAGAATAGTCAGCACCAGATTCTTAACTAATTACTGAACATAAAGTAATAACTAGGCTAAACTAAGCTAAAGGATGGATTTCTCACCAAGTGGCCCCCCTTGGATGAGTATTCTCTACTACTAACGAAAATTTAGATGATTGAACTCAAAAATTTATTTTATTCATCAGAAAACATGAGTACAAAAGAGTAGCATAATTGTATTACTGAAAACTAAGAATGCAAGTACAATATCAGATCACACAACCTCCTAAAAAGGAGCAGCTGATCATTATTTATACTACCAACTAAGCAAGGCAGTCAACTCCATGAATTGGGAGGACACCAATTTAGGGAATGTAGAGAAAATGGAGGGGCGGTTACATGCACATGAAATCTGGTCTGACGTGTCTGCAAATTTAGCACAACAGTAACGCCAATATTGCTCAACAACATTAAAATCCACTACAAGGAAGTTACATTTGATTTGCATGGGGAATCTCCTACTGTCGACCTCCTTTGACCTTTGAATGATTCCCTTGTTGGATGTTATGTTGCATGCCTAGTTGGCGGTGTCTTTCTCAATTTAGTATCTTCAAATTATATCTGCATGGCAATGTTAGCACACACAATAATTTCACATCTATAACTACCTTAAAGAACATTCATTAACCACATGCAAAATTAATATAGATAGTCCATATAACATGTCAATGTCATTAAAGATTTGCAGAAATAAGATTAAGCCCAATGTCAATAGTTATGAGGAAATATCATAAAAAGTATCAACACTTAACATCAAGGTTCATGATATCTTCAAATAAACCATAAATTCTACCCAAAACTAGACCATAAACTAGGCTCATCACTGCACATAAAGTTGATGGAAGGAATATGCTTAAGAATATTCTCAAAGAATAATTAAAATAAGGCACCCCTACTTTTTATTTTCTTATAGTTTGCATGAAAATATTTAAAAAAACTAAACCTCCTTAGAATATTCTATGGAATATTGTGAGAGAATATTCCAAATCACATGCCTCTAAAAACTTGTGCCTAAATAAAAAGGTGCTACAATTTTTTTGACCAATAATTTTGCATGATGAAAACTTTGAAAGGTTAAAAAATTGCACAAAATATTGAAGAAAAACTTAGAATTTTTGAAGGAGGCCATGTATGTTTTTTTTGTATCAAAATTTTTTCCTGCGTTGAAGCCATGCTTGGGATAACCTGTACTATTGTACAGTCGTGCGAATCCATACTGTTGTAGAAATTTCTTTGCCTCAAAAATCATGCCCACCAAAAAATGGTTCAATTTTTTTTTTTTTGTGAACCAACAGTCGATCTTTAGGTTTTTGGCCGCTCCGGACACAATGGCATTGACCGTTTTTGCTAAAAATGCCTAGATTTTTTGCCCACCTCCAGATCTGGCAAAAAAACTATTGTATCTTGAAACCCTTGCAGATCTGACACCGTGAATCCAAATTTGACAAAATAGAGGTCAATCTTGACTGATTTGAGCATTCCAAAAGTAATGGTGAGGTCCAAATTGACTCAAAATGCACATAAATTTGACTTTTAGGATAGGATCCCTCAAACAACGAACAAGAAGCGGCAAATCTGAAGCTCTGATACCATGTTAAAGTTGAGAAATACAACCTCACAGAACCCAGTGAACACCTGCAAGCAAAATAACCTGTCATGTATAAGAGATAACAAAACATAAGAATAGTGCTCTGCTTGTCGTGAAACAAACTGCATAAAAAAGAATTAAATTAATTACAATAAGATCAATCTTTATGAAAGGAGATCAAAACCCTAAAGGTGAGTAATTAATAATTAATAATTAATCAATTATTAATGGGCCTACGTTTAGCTTAAGTGAAAAATAAATTAAAGGTGACTTAATTAATTAATCAACATGATTAAATTAGTTAAGTAATTAACCTATTATTCTAACAAAGTCATCCACCACCAGTCCTTTAGAGGTGACTATTCTTCGTGAATCCTTGTGATAAAACTCCCTACACCCATGGATGATCTTGAGGCTAATTAGAGATGGTGGGAATCTAGTTTCATGTGCGAGGCCACTCTTCCTAATCCTTCGAGTCATATCATTCTTTGGGTTGATCAAAGTGCATTCCTGGAACTCGTTGATGTTTATGTGCCCAAGATCTTTATCTGATATTTTATCCCAATCAGAGGCAATCTTGGAAGTGATTTCCATGCCATGAAATTCATATTTCATCTTGGCTTTCTCCTTCTCGATTCTCATTGTCCTCTCACTCTTTCTCACTTTCTCAAAAATTTCCATAAAACTTGCATAAACAATGTGTAATAAGTAAAACTTGATCAAGTACAGTGAGGAGGTGTTAGTCCAATTGAGAAATCTAAAATCATCATAAATAAACTAAATGCCAGAATAAACATTAAATTTAGCAATCCAAGGGAGTTTCTAGCATTTTTCGGGTTTTGAGTACTTGTGGGCTAGAAGGATGTGGAAGCCATGACTATGTAGGCCAGGATGATGTGAATTCCAATCTCTATGGCACTAGTGGGATGACATCCTTCAAGAGGAATCCCACACATGGCATCCCACATTTACATCTTCGCAAAGATCAAACACTTGGTAAATTTTAGGTCAGTTGATTCAAGCATGTGGGAAAATGATTAATCGTGGGCATGAAATGCAAAGACTTAGAAGTTTCAAGAAATAGGCTCATGCTAAAAAGGTGATTGCGGAAGCCATCAGGTTGAAAGTCAGAAGTGCCTACACCAGGAAATAGCCTAGTCAAAATGACATCCCACACACGACCTCCCACAACCATTTTTCTACAAAGGTTAAAAACTTAACGAAATTTGGAATGAACCTATTCAATCATGTCCAAAAATTAGTAGCATAAGGTTTGCATCTTTTAGCATTTATTATCTAGCCCTTAGGATCCATGCGAAAATTGGCAATGCACAAGCCATAAAATGGCTTAGAATAAATGACATCTCGCACATGACATACCACATACCAACTCCTGCAAAGGTTTAAAACTTAGCAAAATTTGGTGTCATTTGATTTTTGCACGTGGAAAAGTGTGAATAACTCGAGACTTGGCAATTTTGAATTCTAAAAGAAAATGTGGAATTTACACAAGTGGGAGCCATGGATGATCATACTGATACTCTAGTGTGAACCCCATGGCATTCTACAATCGATATTTTGCAAGATGCAGGACCAGTCCATGTGGAAACCAGTATATTCCAAGTCAAATTTTAGCATGGCAGGAACAAAGTGTTGGAATTATTGCCTCAATCTCACAGGCTGAAACCTCTGAGAAAGCATGGTCGCTGTGACATTCCTATTGAATGGTTGACTGGAAATTTAATAACCTTGTGTTTTACTCATGTTGCTGAGATAGAGCTGATGTCTTGCTGAATGAAGTCTATCGCTGTGACCTAGATGTATTCGTTGTGACCTTTTGTCGAGTGGAAACCAATGGCCGACAAAATGTTCTTATCGGGTGTCGGGGAGAGTCTTGGATGTTTGGTATGACTCATATCGATGAGCAATGTCTCACCAATAGCATATGGTCATTGAGGTAACACAAAGGTCTCGGGAAGAAGTCTCAATGATGAAGGAAGGTCACGCTGACGGGGATACAACTGAAGTCATCGGAGTAGCTCAAGACGATCGGTATGAAGTCTTAGCGACTTGGAGAGTCTCGCCGATAGTCTTTGGGATGAGATGTTGTGTTCGCTGAGATGTCTTGGCAAAATTCAAATTTCTTTCCAACTCGGTATGACATGTTCGCTCGATGTAAGGTCTTGCGAAAGACAAAAGTCTTGCCGACTGGTGATTGGGGCGCTCGGTATGACTTAGGACCTCGGTATGAAGTCCTAGCGAGAGCGAAATGTCTAGCCGATAGAAGAATTTGGGGTAACTTGAAGGCATCAGTATGATGTCTTGGCAAAGAGTGATTCTTGCTGATGGGAATCCTGATGTCGGTATAACATCTCAGCGAAAGCGATAAGTCTTGCTGACTGTTTGGTGCTCGGTATGACTTGAGAGGCTTGGTGTGAACTCCTGGCGAACTCAATTGTCTTTCTGATGGGAATCCTGATGTCGGTATGACTCTTGGAAACTACTCAGTGTTTGGTATGATGTCTTGGCGAAAGACGTTAGTCTTGCCGACTACACTTCACAATGACCTTTGAACATCAGTATGAAGTCTCATCGAATGGCGATTGTCTCGCCGATGAGAATGCTGAGGTCGATGTGATTTGAAGACTTCGGTGTAATGTTTGGGTGAAGAGCGATAGTCTTGCTAAATGATGAACTCTTCAGAATACCTTATGATGTTCGGTGTGAGGTTTTGGCGACATGGTGAAGTCTTAACAATAGCTCTCTAGACTCGATGTAACGTCTTGCCGATAGTGAAGACCCTTGGTGATAATGACGATATGGGTTCTGTGGCATCGAGGAGACATGGTTAGTGTCTCATCGACATGCGACACAGGTTGAACACCTTTTGACCAAGTGAAGACTGTTCGACGTGGTGCGATTTGGACCAATCAGAGAGAGCATAATGTGAACCGTTTGCTGTGAGACCGTTGGAACCTTTTTTGTGTGGAAGGGAAAAAATCTACACGAGGAAATGGAAACATCTTCAACGATAAAGATGTTGAGTTGGAGATTGTTGTCTGACAGTTGAAAATGAAGCCTGTTGAGAACGAATGCATATATGTATGCATTGGACATTCTGTAAAAGGGGTTGATAAGCCAAGGAGTTGAAGAGCTGAGAGCTAGTGAGAGAGACATAGAGTGAGGACCGAGTGGCTGGCCGAAAGGCTGAGGCCATGAGGTCGAAGCAGAGGAAGAGATCAGGCAGTGTTATGGTGGAATCTCTCCTGATCTCTCAGGGATAGTGTGCTACCAGTTGTATCCAAAATGAACAAGATGTAATCTCTAAAAAGGCTATGAGCCTGAAATTGTATTGTAACTTTCTGTTGCTGAATAATACAATGGCTCGAACTTTGGAGAGTAGGGTTTTTCACCCGAAAGGGTTTCCCCATGTAAATCTTTGTGTTCTATTTTTGTCTCATCTTTCATGTCTGTATTGGTTCTATTAGAGAATCTGTTAATGCATGCTGTTGAATTTACATGTGTTTTTCTCAGAAGGATTAATGTGGGAAATAACTGTGTTTGTTTCTGCTTTAGGACATAGTAGTACATGTCTTTGAGGCAACCTAATCGAAATGAAAGTTAAAGAAGGAACTACTGTATGGAGTTTCTATGAGATGCGCTCCATTGATTTCCTTACAAGTGGTATCAGAGCCTTCTTTTGGTTGCTGGTTATGGGTATTTCTCCTGTGAAGATTTCCTAGCTTGATAGGCTGAAAGAGATTTGGAGGAATGGACCGATGTATTGATCCTTTGGTGAGTAGAAGTCTTGTGGTATTCTGAGACAACATGCAGCTTGAAGGATGGTCAAGATGGAGAAGGGAGTTGATCATGTTGTGATCTGTGTCTCCTGGTTGGTAGCAATATAACCTTGTAGTATGAGGTGGATTTCTTTGTTCTGTGGCTGTGTAGCATTAAAGCTTTCATATTGGGTGTTTGTGTGTCAGGTTCCTGAGTGATATGGAGAAGCCTAGTTTGTTTCTCAGCCATGGAAGAGAGTGCTTATGCTAGGTGGTGGTTCCTGGTGTTGGAAGGCACTGTTTCCTGTTAACCTCGAATGCATAAAGGCTATGGAGTTAGTCATTAGATGATTTTCAAGCTTCTGAAATAGCCTTTCTCTCTTTCTCGGATGCATGTACATGTTGGTGGTTCAGATTTGGCCTGAAAGGGGCCTGGATTTCGTGAACTGCTATTTCCTTTTTTAAGAATGTTTTGTACTTGCATGGATCTGTGATTTTGCAGGTTTTACATGGGTAAGCAAAACTTGTGGTCATGTGGAGTTGTTGTTGAGCTATTTTCTAGACCTTGGCTTTTGGGGTGGTGTTGGATGAGATAGTTGCAGTTCTGCATGCATGCTTGGTGCATGGTTTGAGGAGGCGTGTTTTTATTCTCTGCATGGGAGTGTTGGTACATGATTTGTCACTCAACATTCCTGTGGTGGTGCTTGTGGGTTCCTTGATTATGGTGCTCGTTGTGGACATGCTTGGAAAAATAGATTTGGCATGATCTGGTGTTTGAGTCATGGTGTCTACGTGGTTATTCTCTTTGAGATATCAATTTTGCATTTCCGATGCGATGATGGGTTTGCATGTTTCTGTTGAATGGATCTCCAGGTTGTGCAATGTTGCGGGTTGTCTTTACCTACATGGTTGCTATGAGACAACTCAGAAGTGGAATGTCTATATCCACGAGGTTGATTCATTGTTGGTGCAAACTTGTTAGTTGGCCTTGTCTGTGGTCACTTGTGCATTGGTGTGGTGCTTTAGATGAGAGGATGGATACTATTGAGTACCTGAATAGTTGGTTATGGGAACCTGTAGCAGGTAGTCATGAGGCTTGGAGAGCTCGAGTGTCACATTTCAGTGGGAGCTCTAGCAGTGACTGTGGATTCATCACGTGGTGGTGAATGGTTTTCTTTAGTGTTGCAGATGTTTCTTGGGAGAGCTCTTTGATCCTGTTACTGCAGAAGGGTTCTTTCGCATTTGCATGGACATTACTTGAAGATGTGCAACATCTTGGATCCATGGAGGACACTTGGAGTCTTTGGCTAAGGTGTTGGTGGTGCTTGACAGGTGATGTTGATTTTGAGTCTATTTGCTTTATGTCATGGTATACTCTTGCTTGTGCACTGGAGTTTTGGCATTGTGCATTGTACTTGAGACAATGGAAAAGTCACTTGAAGCATGGGATCTCCTATGGGGATGTGTAGATCATGGTGTCATGATAAGTTCCTGATTCAGATGATTGGAGCTTTGAAATTGGTCTGGTAATTCTTTGTGTATTGGGTGCTTTGATTATTTGCTTGATACTTCATGATAGTGCAGTAATGCAGTTGAAGTTTAGCATGAGATGATCGGTTGCTAGTACTCATTGATACATGAAGAATAAGGTGAGGCTGTTTTTCTCTTATGAGAGAAGTATTGTTGCTTGTTACTCTTGTTGAAGTTTTTTAGCAGAAAGTCCGAGAAGCCTACACCTTGGTTGAACGTGAGTTCAATAAGAGACCTATGAGGAGATTTCTCTTGGATTAGTCATGATGACTTGTATCTTGAAGGAGTATTCTCCTTCCCACTCTTGGTCTACTCGGCAGTTTATTTGAAAGGTATTTGGCCCATTGTATTTTTTAGGTGTGTTTTATTAAGTTCACTTTCATGATATGGATCTTGAATTGTTGTCTAATGGTTCTGGAAGATTCATAGTGGAAGTTGTACAGTTTTCTTTTATCTCCTTTTTGCTAATGAGAATTGGTAGGAGATGTTGTATGGGATGATTTCCTGAAATGGGGAATGAAGTAGTTTGATCTTCTTTAAGAAGCTTACATCCATGTTTTTAAAGTCGGTTTGATCTTGGTGATTGAACGAATGGATGTTGTTAAGGTTTTTTCTTTTGGGATGTGAAGAAGATCATTCTTGACACAACTGGCTGTTAGAAGTGTATGTAGGAGGATGATGCTCTATAGGAAGATGATGTGCAAAGTTTCTCTCTGTGGCCGTGAAGGTTTGTGGTGAGAGAAATATTTCTTGTGGCAGGTTTTTGCAGGTTGTGCATATCATTGTGGATTTTTCCTTGGTACTACAGGGTTACATTTTCTATGTGCTGGTATTGGTAGACTTGCGGTGCCTTTGATCTTTCAGATTTGGATTACTCAGGCAGTGGGAGTTCCTGTATGTGTCTTGTCTTCTTCGACTGGTTGACACTTGGAGCTTGTATTTGTTGTTAATGAGTTGGTTATGGTTTGGCATAAGTTTACTAATGGTGATACCTGTGAGGTATGTGAGATTGGATGGAATAGCACGAGCTATGGGTGCTATTTCCAGTCGCGTGGGTTTATCAGTTGGATGGAAGCAGTCAGTCTGATGGTTGTTCTAGCTGATGTTTAGTATCTTGTTTCTGGATAATGACTTCACTGTTGTGTTCTGATTGAAGCTTTGAAGTTGATATTGCTTCTGTATAGTGTTTGAGCACAATGAAGTGGTAACTGTATCTTGTTGATGGTATCACTAGGATCTTTTGCTTGTGTTCATTGGAATGGTGCTTATACACCTTGGCATTGTATCCTTCTTCCACAGGTGGCATGTTGGAAGATGATAGGATTGTTGCCCGAAGGTGAACATCTTGGATGTTGGAGCATAATTCTTGATGGAGCATGAGAGAATGTTTGAGATCTATGTGGTTTCTTGGAAGGTTGTGATCATTTGCATTTCGGTTGCTTTGTTGGATAGTGAGTTGCAGTTCGATGCCTGGTCTTTGTTGTAGATTATCTGGTGGACTGTTATCTGTGGAGACTTGTTGGTCAGGTGTCTTGAGTATTGCGGGGTCTGAACTGGTGGAGCTAGTGTGATCCTAGTTTCGGGTTGCTTTGGAGGTGCCTGTGTGATCTTCATCAAGTGGGAGATTGTTGGAATTATTGCCTCAATCTCATAGGTTGAAACCTCTGAGAAAGCATGGTTGCTGTGACATTCCTGTTGACTAGCCGACTGCTAGTTTAATAACCTTGTGTTTTTCTCATGTCGCTGAGACAGAGCTGATGTCTTGCCGAATGAAGTCTATCACTGTGACCTAGATGTATTCACTGTGACCTTTTGTCGAGTGGAGACCTCTGGCTGACAAAATGTTCTTATCGGGTGTCGGGGAGAGTCTTGGATGTTCGGTATGACTCATATCGATGAGGAATGTCTCACCGATAGCATATGGTCATCGGGGTAACACAAAGGTCTCGGGAAGAAGTCTCAGTGATGAAGGAAGGTCACGCTGATAGGGATACAACTGAAGTCATCGGAGTAGCTCAAGACAATCAGTATGAAGTCTTGGCGACTTGGAGAGTCTCGCCGATAGTCTTCGGGATACATGTTGTGTTCGCTGAGATGTCTTGGTGAAATTCAAATGTCTTGCTGACTCGGTATGACATGTTCGCTCAGTGTAAGGTCTTGGCGAAAGACAAAAGTCTTGCCGACTGGTGATTGGGGCACTCGGTATGACTTAGGACCTCGGTATGAAGTCCTGGCGAGTGGAATGTCTGGCTGATAGAAGACTTTGGGGTAACTTGAAGGCATCGGTATGATGTCTTGGCGAAGAGTGAGTCTAGCCGATGGGAATCCTGATGTCGGTATAACGTCTTAGCAAAAGCGATAAGTCTTGCTGACTGTTTGGTGCTCGGTATGACTTGAGAGGCTCGGTGTGAACTCCTGGAGAACTCGATTGTCTTTCTAATGGGAATCTTGATGTCAGTATGACTCTTGGTGACTGCTCGGTGTTTGGTATGACTTGAAGGCTCGATATGATGTCTTGGTGAAAGACATTAGTCTTGCCGACTACACTTCAAAATGACCTTTGAACATCGGTATGAAGTCTCATCGAATGGCGATTGTCTCGCCAATGAGAATGTTGAGGTCGATGTGATTTGAAGACTTCGGTGTAATGTCTGGGCGAAGAGGATAGTCTTGCCAACTGATGAACTCTTCAGAATACCTTGTGATCTTCGGTGTGAGGTTTTGGCGACATGGTGAAGTCTTAGCAATAGCTCTCTGGACTTGATGTAATGTCTTGCCGATAGTGAAGACTCTTGGCGATAATGACGATATGGGCTCTGTGGCATCAGGGAGACAGGGTTAGTGTCTCACTGACATGCGACACAGGTTGAACACCTTTTGACCGAGTGAAGACTGTCCGACATGGTGCGATTTAGACCAATCAAAGAGAGCAGAATGTGAACCATTTGCTGTGAGACCGTTGCAATCGTTTCTGTGTGGAATGGAAAAAATCTACATGAGGAAATGGAAACATATTTGATGATAATGATGGTGAGCTGGAGATTGATGTCTGACAGTTGAAAATGAAGCCTATTGAGAACGAATGCATATATGTATGCATTGGACGTTCTGTAAAAGGAGCTGATAAGCCAAGGAGCTGAAGAGCCGAGAGCTATAGAGAGAGCGATAGAGTGAGGACCGAGTGGCTGGGCCGAAAGGCTGAGGCCATGAGGTCGAAGCAGAGGAAGAGATCAAGTAGTGTTATGCTGGAATATCTCCTGATCTTTCAGGGATAGTGTGCTACCAGTTGTATCCAGAATGAACAAGATGTAATCTCTGAAAAGGCTATGAGCCTGAAACTGTATTGTAACTTTCTGTTGCTGAATAATACAATGGCTCAAACTTTGGAGAGTGGGGTTTTTCACTCGAAAGGGTTTCCCCACGTAAATATTTGTGTTATATTTTTGTCTCATCTTTCATGTCTGTATTGGTTCTGTTAGAGAATTTGTTAATGCATGTTGTTGAATTTACATAAGTTTTTCTCAGAAGGATTAATGTGGGAAATAACTGTGTCTATTTTCGCTTAGGACATAGTAGTACGTGTCTTTGAGGAAACCTAATTGAAATGAAAGTTAAAGAAGGCATTACTGTATGGAGTTTCTATGAGATGCGCTCCATTGATTTCCTTACACAGAGTTCTTCATTGCACTTTCCGCCTAAGGGTTTGGAGCTAATTTTTTTTAAGTTTCAACATTTATGAGCTCAATTGAGGCCAAAATCCAACCTAATGTTTTGAATTATCAAAAATATGCATGTGTAATAGATCAGATTCATACTTGGCTAGAGTCGAGTTAAAGAGGAGCATGATTTCTTGAAGACCAAGGCGCAAAACAAACTCCAAAGCTCACGGGGAAATAAAATTCATCAAACTCACAAATGCACAAATGAGGGAAAGTGACTCCCTATTTATACACACTATCCATTAATGGTACAATTAATGCAATAGGTTTCTTGTTTAACGCGCAAAACCTAGAAAGAGAAAATGTGAGAAGTGGAAGACAAACTCATACTGGAATTGAGGATGCAAAAACCAAAGCACTACAGGCTAGAGACTTGAGAGAGTCGAAGATAATGGCACCACCACCATGGAATCCCACAAGAAAATTTTTGCAGGTGGAGAATCGCATAGCAAAACCCACAAATGGCTCAAAACACATTGGCATTTCATAATGGCACTCGCACATGGAAACTTGCATGGAGCTAGACCCACAAAATGACACTCAGCCAATTTTTAAAGATTTTCAAGGGGTACTCAAAAATTTGAAGGAAATGTGGACCAAAGGCCAAAAGGTGAGGGAAAAAATTAAACTAAATGGATGTAGGCAAAGCCAACAAAAAATCAAAAAGAAAAGAGGGGTCCTTGTTTCACGGGGTGTGTGTGCAAAATGCACAAAAAATGGTGGCTTCTATTGGGAAATGATCCAAAGCATTTCAAAGATGAATAATGATCTAAGGCATAGACCAAACAGACAACGCTCGTGGGTATCATGTTAAAGGAGCCACCATGAGGTACAAAATGACTAGTCATAAGGGAGAAACCATTGTGTGTGTAGATGATGCTCATTATTTCCCACTTAGGAAGGATCTCAACAAGAGGCAATAGACTACCGCATATAAGGCTACATAAGTGAAACATAAGAAAATGAGATGGATCAATAATGATAGAAAGGGGGTATGATGCACCTATCTTCCTTAGTTAATTAGGAAAAAGAGATACCCTAGGACAAGATTGACTTTCAACCCTTAGGTGAGTCAACATTGGTGGAGATTTTGTTGTTTTCCTTATGACCTAGGATGGGGTAAATCAACTGAAACAACACTTTTGGGAGATGAATGAAAAATACTAAATGAATGCAATTATGTAATGTAACACATGAAATCAATAAATTAAACCTTAATATGACAAAATCATAAACAAATTACAGATTTGAGAAGGGCTTTATTTTATGCACCTGTCACAAAAAGGTTGTGCTAAGTGTCCTACTAGAACTCATTCCTCCAAGGGTGAATGGGTCTTACTAAAAGGGTTGAAAATTGCTTTCACAGTCCTTTGGTCCTTGGTCTACACTGTTGGTTCCTCCAGGTTTCACAGTAAAAAATTTAGAAATAAATTTTGAAAGTGAGTTTCTATGGCTTGACGACAACTTTGAAAATTTTTGTATTTTTGCTCTTTTGATAGATCTTCAATCCTTTTTCAACCTAAGATATGCAAAACACACAAGAGGGAAAAATTGTTTGTTTTTGGTGAATGGGGGTTTTCCTTGGTCAAATCCTATTTTGGTAATTAAACATTGAATTAAAATAATGAAACATGAAAAGAATGATGAATGAACAAGTGTTACATTGCAACTCACCAAACCCTTGATTTGAAACCCTTGAAGGATTGAAACTTAGTAGATCTCTCCAAAGTATTGATCTTGCATGAAATGGATTGATTGATGATGTTGATCTTGATGCTTGAATCATGATTTGAAACTTGAAACCTACGTCACAATGTTAGCTCCAAAACATGCATGATGCTTGAGATCTTGAATGCTACAACAAATGCTTGAGAAATATGTTCTTGAACACCTTTGACAATAATCTTAGCTCTTGAAATTGATCTCTTGAAAATATAGCTTGCTTTTAGGATTTGAATTGATCAAACGACCTTGCTTTTATAGACAATTTTCTAATTTCCCAAAAATTAAACATTACAAGCTGACACTTAAAACTTGAATTTAGGACTTTAAGATACCACCAAAAACATGTTTAAAATTTGAATTTGTGATCTTGGGTGAATGGGTCCTGACCTAAATTTCCAAGACCTATTCATTTAGAGGTGTTAAAAATGATAATTGTATTAATTAAATCATAATTCCCCTTTCAAAAATTGTAATTAATTAGGCTTGTAAATGCATAGCTAGGCCAATTAGAGGCTTAATTAAGTCCAATTAATTAAGGGACCCAAACATAGTGTGAAAATGTAAAGGAGTACATTTTTTGACACTACAATAAGTATTTTTTGTCCCAAAAGCATCTTGGATAGAGCCTCGCTACCAGTCAAGAGTCCATAGCCAAATGAGGTTATTGCTAACATCTTCCCGAACATAGGTCTATTATTAGTCGGGCGTCTATAGCCTCGGTAGAGTTACTTGGATCCCCCTGAAACATTGAATTGGGACCTTTGTCCATCATTTTGCATGACTTTCTTTTACTTTCAACTCATAGGTAGTGAAGCCTATCTCAGGGCTATATATTTTAGTGGCGCTGAAATAGAAAATAAAGTTTTTTCACCTTACACGAGGCAATCATGTTGCAACTTGCAAAGCCCTTCAGATTTTTCATTTAGATGTGTACATGAGATGTGAAAGATTTATCCCATATGAAAAGTTACTTTATGGTTCAAAGTAGAACAAATACATATAATTATGAGAATTTGTTGCTGCTATACTTAACCATACCCTTTAGGATCAGGATTTATCAAAGAAATATCATACTCACTTCCTAGTAGAAATGCCAACTATTCAAAATTATGCCCAAAAACAAAAAGAAATGGGAACGACGCAATGCAAAAGCAACCTAATCTAACTATGTACAATTGGTGAACTAAGAATAGCTCAAGCGAAGAAATAATGTTTTAGATACTACTCATTGATGGGTAGTGGGACATCTTCACCTATGAGGGTCTTTAGGTGGTAAGCATTATCCCCAAGTATTTCAAAAATTTGGAAGGGGCCAAGCCAAAGCTTGTCAATTTTTTCGTGCTCCCCCTTCTGTTCATGGGCTTTGTCCCAATATAAAACCAAGTTAGAGATTCTAAAGGCCTTAATTTTTGCTTGCTGATCAAACCAACATTTCACAATACCCTGATGTTTGGAAAAAATTTCAATGGCTTCGTCACATTTTTCCTCCAAGTGGAGGAGCTGAGAAAGATGACCCTCAAGCCTCTCTCCTTCATCATAATATTCATTGATGAACTGTAGTGTTGGGAAATTGAGGTGAATAGGAAAGATAGGCTCTTGACTATAGACTAGATGACATGGGGAGCTAGGGCAACCTTCTATTAAGTATGGTCTACCCATAAGGAAAACCATAACTAGGTGTGCCAATCTTTAAGGTTCTTATCCAATAGCTTATGGATAACATCAATAGATTCTTTCCCTTGCAAATACTAATTAGAAGAAAATTTCAATGTAATACCATAATCAAATGCCCATCTCAAAAAATTTAATGAAGCAAATGTTGGACCATTGTCACACACTAATGCAAATGGAAATCCGAAAAGAGTAACAATATACTCTTCAAGGAATTTAATTACTACCTCAGTTGTGCATTGTTTACATGAAATAACTTATGTCCACCTAGTATAATAGTCAGTAGTAGTTAGAATATACTTGTGACTGGCGGACGATGGCGGATTGATCATACCAATAAAATTGAACCTCCATTGTGTGAACGAGCACACCTCAACTACAGGTTATATTGGAACATGTTTCTCCCGGATAGTAGTAGTCTAACAAGTATGATAGGTTCGTATGTGTGCATGCACATATTTAAATAGGGTAGGCCAGCAGTATCCTACTCTAAGAATTTGGTGAGTAGTTGAAGGCCCAAAATCATGACCAATTTTGAATTTATCATGAAATCCTTTTAATACTGTCATTGCTTCTTCCTTTCCTAGTTAGTGAAGGTAGACCCTTTCATGATTCTTCTTGTATAATATTGCCCCTTTCATCATGTAACTATCACTCCTCAAACACAAAGCACACCTTTGGACAACATTTAATTGTGGTGGGAAACTTTGATTAAGTAAATAATAAACAATGTCAAAATACCACCCGTTTGGAGACACGTTCTCGAGGTTGTACTACTGGGCTATTAATTCTATATGGACCTCAGCCACAGTGCATGCTAATGCCTATCCTCTGACCAACTTTAGAGGCCGTATTTCCATATCGTACTTTTGAAGCATAGTTTCCCATTTAGCTCTACATTCACCCAACTCATTCTGCATTAGAAGAACCTTCACTATAGGGTCTCGTATGATAGCGAACATCTTGTTCCTCATAATATAATGCTTGAATTTCTTAACCACACAAACCAATGCATAGGCTTGTTTCTCTATACTCGAGTAACGTAATTCAACATCCTTTAGTGGAGCACCCGTTAAGGTAATGGGATGCTTGCCACCTTATTCTTTCTTTTGTGTTAGCATTATTGCACATGAATGATATGAAGTGAAAGAATAAATGTAAAAAGGCTTCATATAATTGGGACTAACTAGAACAGGAGCATCAACAATTGACCATTTTATTTCTTTAAAAGCACACTTCGCTCTTAGCGTCTAGTCTATCTTGGCATCTTTCTTCAACTTAACATTTAGAGGTTTTATGATATCAACAAAACCTGTTATGAATTTCCTTACAAAATTAATTTTTCCAAAGAAAGACTTCATCTCCTTCTTACTCGCAATCAATTGAATCTTCAATATTGCTTGGATTTACTTTGGATCGATTGATATGCCCTTCTCTAAGATCACATGGCCAAGTAAGTTTCCTTTGGTTACAGGTCGAAGATACAATTCTTCAGATTAAGTGAAATGTCGAACTCCTGACACCTTTGAAATATTTTGCATAAATCTGAAACATGACCACCCCTTATTTTGAAGAATACAATGAGATCATCCATGTATATTATGATGCATTTTACAATCAATTCTTTGAAGGCTATGTCCATCGCATGAACGTAGCTCCAACATTAATCAATTTGAATGGCATGCCTCTATAGGCAAAGGTTCCCCACTTAGTGGTGAATGTAGTCTTCATTCTATCCTCATATTGTACCATAACCGGATTGTAACCTGAATATCCATCTAGAAAAGACATCATCTATGAAGCATTCATTATTTGTAGTACTTCATCTAGGGAAGGCATGTGGTAATTATCCTTTTTCTCAAGCCTGATTAAGATTATGAAAGTATACACATAGTCATATCTCCTTATTCTTCTTTCTAACAAGAACCAAGTTGGAAACCCACGTTGAGTGCCTCACAGGAAATATAATTTGAGTCGATAGTAATTTTTGCACCTCTTAATAGATGATTGACTCCAACAAAGCATTTACAAGTCTCTCCCTCTATCGAAAAGGATTTACATCTACATTTAGGGGAATGGTGTGTGTAATGATGGAAGTTTCATATGTTTTTAGGTCTTGATAACTCCATGCAATCACGTCCTACTATACATGTAATGCTTTGATTATCCCTTCCTTCTCTTCAAGTGTACACACTTTTCCAATAAAGACATTTTTCACATTCTCTGAAGTACCCATGTTGTATATATCACACTGACTTGCCACAGAGTCCTTCCTCACCTGTTGGCCCTAATCTCTGTAGAGTCCACTCTAATGTCTAATAAAATTGGTGGAAATCACTTGATTCAAGGGAAAACCTGGCTAAACAGTCCACTTGATATTGAAAATACTTTCATTAGATTATCAACTAGGGCTAGTAGGCTTGTGATGGTGTTGGCATTGTATGTGCTTTCAAATATTTGAGGTTACCTAAATTATCCTAGTAAAGGTATTATGCTTGTTGGACAATCATAAAAACACATAATAGTGAAATAAGTAAAGTTGGTGCTTTGGCTATGGGTAGATACAACACAGTCTGTGACTAAACTGCTATTAACAGGTTAATTGCTAAAACTATCTGGAAACTAATAACTAAAATTATACTACACTCCAGAGTACTACAAGTTAAATGAATGCAAACATGCATGTAAACAACAATTATTAATAACTTGATATGAGAATATATCTTAACTGATGATGCAATTTTGAAGTAATTACTAACATAAATAAAAACTACAAATGCAGTGAAGGATAGTACCTGAGTGGCCCTTGCTTAGGTGGTTGTCTCCACTAACCTAAACCAAATCTAAATATTCAAATTCAATTCAACCATATCAACTCAAGATCATTCATTACACATTTGAGAATATCACATGAAATCTTGCTCAAATATTGTATTTAGAAAAACCATGTTTGAATAATCGACATGTCTGTATAATAACAATTGAAAACTGAAAAGTGTTTGATAATTGAATCCACAACTATGATTAATCAAATTCCTATTCTAAAGACTCAACCATCGGCTATATACATGCACAGGGGAGTTTATTTAGAACACGAATCTAAACTAAAATCATTAATTACAACTCCATAGATATCAAAGTGTAATTGAGATTTAACTATCTTATCTACAACTAAAAAGAAATAAGAATCCAAATAGGAATAGAAATTTGTAATAACAGAACTAAAATGTGGAACATAGAATTAGTTACGTAATAATTCTAATGATAACAGGGTTCTTCTTCAATGCCTTTATTATTTTTTATAATGATGCACGATTATCTTCATCAGGTGTCTTTGTGTTGTAGTTATTGTGTTTAGTGTATTCAGGAACATCCCCTATTTCACTGTCCAGGAACTCCTTAAATTGTAGCTTATATTTTGTAGTTTTTGCGGGCTCCAGTGTCTTCTCAGGCTGTAGGGGGTTAGTTCATAAAACACATACACAATACTAACTACCATGATTAAACACAAATAACAATTATAACTCATACATATTCACATATAAATCATGCAACATCATCATATCATAGTTGCATTTCCATATACTTTAACCAAGTTCAAGGTCTACATAATAGACATAAATATGGCATACCGTAGGAATAATTATCTTAGGAATGTCTTATAAACAACATAGAGATTACAAAAAACTAGCTAATAAATGGGCTCATCACTCCCCCCAACTACCCTTTTGCTTGCCCTCAAGCAAATGAACTAGGGGGATAGATTATAGTGCAGTGTAATCTCTCTAAGGTCCATGATAGTATTTAATCCCTTGATCTGCTTCAGGTAGAATCCCTTGTAACATGAAAGCCTCCTCATTCTAGTGAGTTCAACCTGTTCACATTCCTCCATCTTATCCCCTATCCAATGTGGCACTGGATAAGGAAGGATGGGTGGTTGGAATGTTAGTGGCATCCACTTAAGTGCATGGTTAGTAGAAATATCCATATACTTGCGCACTCTTTCAAGCATAGCCATGAAGTTGTACACTAAATGTGGCTCTTTCCTCTATAGCTCTGGAGTCAAACTATCTATCTTTTCTACACATACTTATAACTATGATGAACCAATCCAACTGCCAATGTCTGCATTCTTTTATAATCTCACATCCTCAATCTCATGATCTTTCCTCCTAGTCCTTTGTACTTCAGAAGTTGTAACCATTCACTTATGGCATTAGGGTCATTTGATTCCTTCCTTGTTGGGAGAGAAATATATTTCTCTCTCTCCTCACATTCCTCCATAAGTTCACCCTTGAAACCTTCATTCCTAAAGTAGGATGCTAGTGCTCTAACCTATAAATTCCCCACAAACATCAAGGGGTTCCATTATGTATCCTTCGGCACTACATAGTTATGCAGATAGTTTTCACAAATCTGGTCTTGTTCATCTGGTGTGGAGTTAGCAAAAACATTAAGGAAATCATGTTTCCTACTCATTCCAATTGATTGGTTACTTATTATCCTGCTAAATAGGAAACTTAAAAAATTTTCTTGCAAAAACAATGCATAAGTTCTTATCGGGGGTCTGCATCTAATAATTTGGGCAGCTTTATCTGCTACCCCCTCCACTCTAACTGCTAACTTGTTCAGCTCAATGTCCTTCCCCTCCAACACTTTGGTATGCTCTGCAATTAGGATTTTTTTTTTCTCCAGTTTTCCTTTTCTTGTGAAAATTTATTAATAAATTTCCATAACTGATACCCAAGGGATAAAGTTGTATGATGAGTTGGAGTCTTTATAGGACGGGGTCTGCTATTTTCTATTGCAAGTTGTGTATCCCTTGTTTTGATTATTGAAAGTTGTGCCAATAGGTCCAATTTAGCCCCATGTCCATATCTTTGTAGTTTCTCCTCCATCTCTTGAATCTTCATCTCCCTCTCTTTATCCCTTTGTTCATTAGTTTTCACTTGTTCTTCTAACTACTTAATTCTTTCTAATGCTTCCTCCAACTCTTTCCTAAGATTCCTTTCTTCTAAAAATATTTCCTTATCCCGTAAAGTCTGATCATCACAACCTCCTGTGTAATCAAAATCCTCATTGTCAGGGTTGTCTAAGGTTCTCTTCTTTTTTTTATGAGCAACAAAGATATCCTCTAAATATGAGTCAGAGGTGGATACATACCATTTTATTTTAGCAGGAACATGCACTTTGTCAAGAGAATTTTCCTTTATTTTTGAGTTAATGTCAACCATCATAATATTTTCCTCTTCTATCTCCTTACCCCTCAATTCCTCTTCTAGTTTTCCTATGCTCCCCATCATAACACCTTTCTGTTTCAGTTGACCTGAACACCTAGGTGTAGCAGATGTATCTTTTTGTGTATCCTTTTTCTTTACACCTTTGAAGGTGTAGAAGGGCTACCCTCTTTTTCTTAGCTTTAGGTATCTTAGAGGTGGATGGGGTCTTCTTTGTTGCTAGTTGTCTAGATGCTATAGGTGATGCGTCTTGCACATTATGCTCCTTAGGTTCACCTTGGTTGCGGGTAGGTGAAGTAGCTGGTGAACCAAGAGGGGTTTCTCTTATATGCACATCTAATGGTTCTAGGGTTTCAGGAACTGTAGGTTGTTCTAATATATTATTAATGTTTTGACATTTCACAAGTCTTCCTAAGATACCTATGGGTATTGAATTCTAAGACTCCTTTTTGTTAATAGGGCTATTAAAAAATGATGGGAAAGAGTTGAATCATTATGTTTCCTTTGATATTCAAATCCCATCCTCTTTAACAAGTTGTAGAGGTAATTTGGCACATTAACAAGTCTATTATGTCAAAGATAGTGTAATAATTTGAAATACACAATGTAAAGAAGTGATAACCTACCATCAAATTTGAGGTACCTGATGATGTATGAGGCACAAGAAGCCCAAACCCATGGAAGTGAAAGTGTTTTAGTACCCTAGGATGATGAATACAAGTTTTCTCCTCACTCACAAAATTCTTCTCTTACTACCCCTGCATCTGCTCAAGCTAGAAATTTAGCTCCAATCCTTGCCAAACCAAATACTTGTGCAATTGCTCCTTCTGATGCATCTATTGATAATCCCTTTTATAGTAGCTTCATCGTGCTCCAATATAGCTGCAAATCTCCTTGTTATATCCTCATTGAATTTTGTCAACTTCAGAAAATAATTCAGCCATCCTACCCTTGTGAAAATGGGTAACACCAATGCATCTTCCAATATAGATTGTTTATGTGTAGCTGGCTCTCTTCTAATGATATCACCTCCCATGGTAATGTATTCTACCTTTGATAAAAAAATTCTTCAAGAACTTTGAAAATTCAACCCAAATTTTAATTTCAATAGTCCACCAACCCAATTTATTTGTTACTCTTGCATGCACCTTTCCTTCAGCGACTTCAATCACTTTGTCCTTTTCTCCTCTGTTTAGCTTCTATAAACTTGAAAGGTTCCAAATTAGCTAGAATTTAGGAAATTATCAACTAGAATCGATAGCAAAAAGGTTGTAAGTGCAAAGCAAGGTATGGCAAAAAGGTTTGCATGTTTGCTTTTTGGTTCTGCATTTGGCTTTTTAGTGGCGGTAGAAACTAAAATTTGGCTTATATATTACCCTTCCCCCCAACCTAAATTCCTGAAGTGTCCTCACTTCAAGTTAGTAAAAATAGGTGAAGGTAATAATTACAAAGTATGGAAATAGAAGTAATGAATAGAAAGTGTGTAAGATTCATTGCAAGTACATATGAAACATAATTCAAATTCATGTTAATTATGGTTGTGTAGTATGCATACCTGGTGAATATTATGAGCTAAACTTCTGTGCGTTTGATTCTTATTTGAAGATTATCCACTACATGATGCTGATTTGACATGATTTAATTGAAATGAATGAATGGATGGAGTGTGAAATTAATGACAGGATGGTGCATTGTTTGAAATGAGGTGAAATGTACGGATGAGAGAAGTTAATGTGATAGTTTGAATTCTTGAAATTTGAAATATGCATCATGAAATAAAATGAGCATGTTGCATGTATCGATATGACAAGTTTATTCGCTACATGTGTGATGAAAAGTGAAGTGAAAAGTGATGATTTGCAATTAATGTGGCACCAAATTTTGAAATTTTCTGATAGAAGCATTATGGGTTCCTTCTGCAACAGATCCCAACTGAAGTTTGACAATTCATGTGTAATGTGCTATAGGTCCCTACTGCAACATGTTCCTGACTGGAATGTGACATATTTAATACATGAAGCTAAAGGTCCCTACCATAATATGGAGAATGCTGTAAAATAAATGTGTATCATTGTGACTATGATGTGTGTGCATGTGAGGTAGATTAGGAAGTTAAGCTTGTGTGACCTCAAGTAGTGAGCTGTGTAGCTCAACTACTGATTCACTTGAAGAGCTTGGTACATCTACTGTCGGGTCATCATTGTGTGGTTATGTACTTGTATCTAAATCATTGATAATGCCATACTGTTGAATGAGAGAAAGAATGAAATCATTTTTTTGTACTAGTTTTTTATGAAGCTTTAACCTATAGCCATTAACCAATAGTGAAAACCTTACTGCATCCTCCAACTTGAATATCCCATTAGGAAAAATTTGGATTATCTCATAGGGACCCAACCATCTAGATTGGATTTTTCCCTTAAAATCTTTATATCTAGAATCATACAAAAAGGCCCAGTCTCCTACATTGAATTCCTTTGTCTTTATATATTGGTCATGCCATTTTGTCCTCTTTTTTCTGTACTATCTTTGTATGATGCATTGCTTCCATCTTGATCTCATCAAACCCATTTAAGTTATGCAATCTCTCCTTTTGTGCTGTTGTGAGATCCATGTACAAATCCACAACTACTTTGAGTGTTTTATACTCAAATTCTATTGAGAGAACTGCTATTTTTCCATATACTAGTTCATAGGGGGTGAAACCAGTGGCTATTTTCCATGTAGCCTTGTATGCCCATACTGCCTCCGATAATCTAATAGCCAAATATTTCTTGTGTAACTGCATTGTCTTGGTCAGAATGCTTTCAATTTCCCTATTTGTAACCTATAACTGGCCATTAGAATGAGGGTGATAAAGGTGTTGAATTTTTGTGCCTTATTTCATATTCTTTAACCAATTTTGTAATGAGGTCTAAAGTAAAATGTGGACCTTGATCAATTACTATTTCCTTAGTAAAAATCTCTTCATACAAGAATTTAGCTACATTACCATCTCTAGAAAATTGTAATGCCTTCACTTCCACCCACTTGGTTAGATAATTAGTGCAAACCAAAATGTACTCCTTGTTGTTAGATGTAGGTGATATTGTCCTAATGAAATCTAGACCCCATTTGTCAAAGGGTGCTAGTGTCAATTGTGGTTGTAAAGGTATTTCGTCAGTCTTAGTTGGCTTCCCGTTCTTTGGTATCTATCACAACTTCTTGTGTACTTGATAAAATCCTCGTGTAAAGTTGGCCATTAGTAACTTGTTGTGAGGATTTTGAATGTTGTCCTTTTGGCTGCAAAGTGACCCCCACAAGAATCATCATGGAAAGCTTTCATTATATCAAAGAATTCATCTTCTCTTATACACCTTATCATGATGTTGTCAGTCCCTGTGTAGAATAGGTAACCAAATACCCAAGAATATGGAAAACACTTGTGCACTAGTTGTCTCTTTTCCTTTGGAGAAAAGTGTGTTGGTATCTACCCTATCACTAAATAATTTGCAATGTCAGCATACCAGGGTGTGTGTACATTAAGAGCAAACAAATGCTCATTTTAAAATGAGTCATCTACTACCCTTTTTGTTGATTGTATTGGCAACCTTGACATAAAATATGCTACTACATTAGCCTTCCCAGGCTTGTCCACTATTGTGATATCAAATTCCTATAGGAGTAGCCATCTAACTAGCCTACCCCCTACCACAGGTTTATTCATTAGGTATCTTATAGTTGTATGATTTGAGTGGACAAAAAACTACATATCTAGTGATGTAATGCCTGAATTTGTTGATGGAATATACTACTGCTAGCATTTCCTTCTCTATAACAGTGTAATTTATCTCTTCTCGCTACAAGTTTTTACTAATGTAGTAAATAACATATTCTTTATTACCTTCTTTCTGACCCAAAACTACTCCAATAGTAAAATATGAAGCATCAGTGTGTATATGGAAGGGTAATGTCCAATTTGGTCCCCTCAAAATAGGTGCTCTAGTTAAAGTTGCTTTAAGTTCCTCAAAAGAATATTGGCACTCAGATGTCCAATCGAATTCTATATCTTTAGTCAGCAAAATAAACAATGCTAATGCAATCTTATTAAAGTCCTTAATGAACCTCCTATAATAGCCTGCATGGCCTAGGAAGCTTCTAACATATCTCTGCCTTTGTGGAACAGGTAATGTATAAATGATCTCTATCTTATATGGGTCAACTTGAATCCCTTAATTGGATATGAAATGCCCTAGGACAATTCCCTGAGTCATCATCATAAAGCACTTTTCATTACTTAGGGACAAGTTGTATTCTTTGCATATTTTCAAAACCTTTTATAGATTAACAAGAGCTTCTTCATAAGTTTCCATATATGTGATGAATTCATCCATATATATCTCCATATATTTATGAGCATAATCAAAGAAGATGCTAAGCACTACCCTCTTAAAAAGTAGTCGAGGCATTGCATAACCCAAAGGGTAGGACAAAATAGGCATAAGTACTCCAAGGGCATGTGAATTTTGTTTTGTCTTGATCCTCTGGAGCAATCTTTATCTTATTGTAGCCACTAAAACCATCTAGGAATGAAAATTACTTCTTTTTTGCTAAAGAGTCAAGTACTTGATCAATGAAGGGTAATGGGAAGTGGTCTTTCCTAGTGGTTTTATTCAACTCTCTATAATATACACATACCCTCCATTTTCCACCTTTCTTAGGGACAATAACTAAGGGTGATAGCCATTCACTATCAGATATAAGATAAATGAAGCCTGCATCAAGTAGTTTTTGGAGTTCAACTTTAACTATTTCTCTCAAAGCAGGTTTCATTCATCTTTGAGGTTGTCTAATGGGTCTAAAACCATCATTTATATAGATCCTATACATAAACAAGTCAAGATACATGCCCTTCATATCATGGTAGTACATGCAAAGGCTACGACATGTGCCTCCAATACTATATTCAGAGAATTTTGCTGCTCCTTAGTTAATGCGTTGTTTATGTTCAGTGTTTTTCCTAGCGAAATTTCTATTATTTTGGATGATGCTTGGAAAAATGAGAGGTCAAGTCTAGGAATGTTTGGTATACACTACTGTGGTAGTAAGGAATAGAAAATTTGAGATATTTCTTTTGATGAATTTGTAGGTGTTAATAAGTATTTAACGAGCTCCCTTCGGGTGTATTTTCCTCTATGTATCGACCCGTGCATCGCAGGTAATCAACTTGTCCTTTTATCTAACATCTTCTCTCGCTCCACATGTCTACTCTTCGCAACCCCGAGTTTTTCCTTCCTTTCGCATCCTGGGAACCCCCGCTATACTTCCACATGTTGTGGCTGTGGGCTATTTTTGATCATTCTTTCTTTTTGCCTCATCAGGCTCCGTTTGCATGCCACAAATCCCTCATCCCCAAAGACTTTGGCGGGCCCCACAATTGTTGTCTATGATGTACTCTTGCTACGTGTCCACTCTTCACAAATCTTTCAGTGTGGAGATGAAGTAACGACCGCGAGCAGTGAAATGCTGCCACACGTCTCTTTTTGCACCTGACCGATGATCGTTTCCTCCACTATTGATAGCACTCTGCCTATTCAACACGTGTAGCCTTGGCGCAAGTCTTCAATGGTGAGAGATGAAGGTTCACATGGGCAGAAAAATGTTTCCACATGCCTAATCGGCGGATCCTATATTTGGGCGATCAACTAGGCGAACCGAATGCTTCGATTGGCCACTGCTTGTCATAATCATTTGCATAGGATGGTGACACTTGTCTGATTAACCTTGCCGGGACCACTGTCATAATTTGCAGAGGATGCACCTGTGCCTGGAATGACCAGATTCTTGGTTTTGAATGTTTATGTTGCAACGACTTGGGGAATATTCTTGTTTCTACATCATTTCCAAGTGATAGTGAAATATTTTCTATTGTTGCTCTCTGAAACGATGGGGGTTTTTTCTGCTATATATACTTTTCTCTGTTGTGAGAAAAAGGGCCAAAATTTTGAGGAAACACTGGTTTTGGTTAAAGATGCCAAGCCTTTATTATTGTTTTATTTTATTGCAAAATACTTTTAGACTGTGCCAATTGTTCAAACTTTTTGTTATTTCATGCTATTTGATTAAACTATAAACTGTGCTTTTATTGTCTGAACATTTCATTTGAGAACTTCTATATATGTTGAATGCGAGCTTGCTGATCTAGATCATGTCTAATGATTCTTCTTGGCAGTAGGAATGTATGCAATGTTATTTTATGTCAATTAATGGATTGTCTATGCTATAATCTTCAGTTTCTGATTTTGTGGAACACTACCAATACAAATCAGGCCCTTAGATCTGTGATTTATCATGCCTATCATTAAGTCTTGGCACATCGCCTTAGGTTAGATTTTATTTTATTATATCTGTTTCCTTTTCCCTTTCCAAATCCCCATTGTAGAAGAAGTCAACTTCTCTAAAAACCCAAAGGTCACTCAGTTTAGCGCAAAAGGTCCCCCATAAACTAAGTTTCCCATAAGACACTGTTACCTTGTCAAATTTTGGTGTCAAGAGTTTGTTCTTTTTTCTGGCACGCCCAGTGGGACAGAGCTTAAATGAATTTATGTTTTAGAAGGGTGAATGAACCATTGGCCTGTAACTAGATCCCAAACCACAGGCAACCCCATTTTACTAGTACATTCACTGGGAACAGTGCAGGCTGCAAATTAGTTGGTAACCGTTCCACTCCCGCCACCCGTTCCTCTAACCATGTTGCCAGCCACCAACAAAAATTACGTGGCATGGGACGCTAGAAGTCCCCTACTAGCCCCAGTAGCACCTGCCGTCTAGGGTGCTATCCTGGCTTCAGCTATGAAAGCTATACCCAAGTTTACCGGAAATGGCTCAAGAACACCTGCGGAACATCTGCAAGATGTGGCAGATGTATGTCTGGTGCACGAGATCACAACATAGAATGTAGCTTTAAGGATCCTCACCACATCTTTCAAAGGCAAGGCATTGGATTGGTACCGAACATTGTCACCTAACACTATTCACACCTGGGATGAGCTCGAAGATCCATTCTATGAGAGGTTCTCGAATGACGGAGATCACTCTTCACTATATTATCAACTATCTGTCATAAAATGAGCTCCCCAAGAGGCTATGATGGACTTCAATGCCTGATTCCACATGAATTGGCAGAGGATCCCTATTACTATACGGCCGACTCTTGAGTTGGTGTTCATATTTTATCTAAAGTCCATCAATTCTGACATTTCCATGATGATCAAATCTTTGGGAGGAGCTACTCTACTAGATGCTTACAGTGTTGCCGTCAAAGTCGAGAATCATTTGATAGATTGCGGAAAATTGCCTCCTTGGCCTATCATGCCGATATTTCTTGAAATATCGATTCCCACACAAGAGGTCGCGTCAACTAGTGCACTTGCAACTCCCCAATCAATGTACACATATGCGGCGGTGCCACAAAATGTTGCCTCTACATCCGGTTCTTCCAAAGATGAAATGAGCAATCTTAAAGAAATGTTGCAGACCATGGAAAATGACATAACCACCCTCAAGTGGAACCAATCAACGCCTTTGAATCCTGCCTATCAAAACTATCAAGGTGGTCGGTCCTCATATTAGTAGAATCAGTACCAGGGCACGTTTCGCACTAATCCACCAGCTCTGACAGTCAACCAAATGATGCCAGTGCCTACTTCGCTGACGAGTGCTTCACCAAGCTCAAGTAGGGAATTAATTGCAGGGAAGAACAACCTCATTAATGACATCAATTCATGGTGCTTCCCTTGCAGCGATGCACATATGCCCCAAAATTGTCCGCGTGGCAACTTACAACAAAAGGTGGCAGAGCAACGTAGCCAAGGAGCGACAATAGATCACAAAGGTTATGTATATGCCTCACCACAAATGGAGAGTGTGGTTTTCGCTGCGCAAATGCAAGGGATGTCTTTAGAATAGGAATCTGACATCGCTCTTGATCGCGCGCTCTTCTCATGGATGGAGGAACAAGAAACAGTGTTTGTTAATGATACGTCCATATCCAAAACACCACAAGTCCAATATGACTATAACACACGCTCAAAGAGGAGATTTACCGATGAGTCAATTGTTTCGCATCTGGCCAGCCCACAACTTAGAGGTGCTTCTGATCAGATTCCTAGCATTTCCACCACCCCGCTACCATCTCAACCACAGAAGGAAATTATTATAACAAGAGCCAAGGAACAGAGACCTCCAAGTTTGTCACCTTTTAATGTGGTAGAACAATTGAATAAATCATCCACTAATGTGTCTCTATGGGACATTCTAGCTATTCTAGAGTAGAAAATGCTATTACAAAAGGTGCTTCAAGGAGAGGTTAGTGCAACGCCAATATAATAGTTAACCAATGCAAAGACTGTTAATCAACTACTGCCGGCTGAAGTCCTTACGAACAATACAAAGGAATCCCCTATCAGAGTTAGAGATAAGTTGAATCCCCAACCATTCTTCTTAACTCTCATTATAAGAAAGAAGTTATTGCATAATGCTATGATTGATTCTGGCGCTAGCACCATGGTTATGCCTAAACAAATAGCTAAAGCTTTAGGAATCGACTATGAACCTATGAAAAGGGGAGTAATGTAGCTTGATGGGAAAAATTTGAAACCATAGGTGTCATCAAGGAACTTCCTTTAACTCTATTTGCTTGCCCTAGTATCACAGTGCCGCAATATACTATGATCATAGATGTTCCTCCCATGTTTGGTCTCTATCTGTCTCGAGAATTTACTTCAAAGGTGGGCGGATACCTATCCTTGGATTGGTCACATGTGATTCTCAGAACCAAACATGACGCAAAAATGAAGATAGAATTGGAGGCTTTGCATTCTAAACATGTAGTGGATGAAGCCCTGATTAATTTTGAAGCCGCGCATACCTCTATCACCAAGAAAGAAATGTATTGTGTTGTATTACTAGAGGAGGAAAAGGTGAGCAGACTTCACCAGAATGACCAAGAGGATGCTCTTTTAAGTGAACAGATGGACAGTGACTCTTTCAACAATTATCATGCTACAGGATTGGTCACCTATGTAATTTATGATGAAGACCAAGTGCTCCCGAAGGTTGCCAAAGAGTTCAAAGGTAGCAAGGAAAATGAGCTATGGATGTTGTACTTTCACATAGCAAGAGGTAAAGTAGGCGCTGGAGTAGGGATATGTTTAATATCCCCACAAGATGAAAAAATGCTAAGGTCTTTCCGCTTCCATTTCGCTTGTTCAAACAATGAGGCCGAATATGAAGGATTAGTTCAAGGTTTAAGCCTTGCGGAGCGAATGGGTATTCAGCAATTAATGGTGTTCGGAGATTTCGAACTAGTAGTCAACCAAGTTTGAGGGATTTTCGCGGCAAGGAATGTCCACATGAGATCCTATTGGCACTGAGTCTGGGACCTAGTTGAGAGTTTTGAAGCCTTTAACATCTAGACTGTTCCCTGAAGACAAAATGGTGGTGCAGACCGCATAGCAGTGATTGGTGCTCAGTTTGATCCTGCCTCTGACCTTATACATAATGAACATTCTATACGAGTAGTAGTCTGACCGACGATTCTTGACAATGATCAAAGTTGGAAGGTTTTTGAAAGTGATGAACACATCTCCTCGTTCATCCAGCAATCGAGAGAATTCACCGATCAATTTCAACCAAAGATTGTCGAGGCATATGAAGGACAAATCATGCAACTTAGATCCAACAAGCTTCCAAAAGGGTTGGTTACTCTCAATTTTTTTTTTGATTGAGATGATGCAAGAAATGATAGATGAAAGTTCGTGGCAGACAAAAGTGATTGCGTAGACCTTCGGGTCTCAGATGGAAGAAACCTTCGGGTCGGGAAAGATGTCTCGCACCATGATAAAGAAAGGCTCATCAGTTTCTGCGAAAAATATGGAGTAGTTGCCTGGTCCTATGATGATCTGGAGGGATATGATCCTGATATCATTCAACACACGATTGAGCTGACGGAAGGTACAAAACCAGTCTGACAAAAGAAGAGGCCAGTAAACCCCAAAATTGAAGTGCTAATGGTGCAAGAGTTAACCAAGATAATTGAGTCGCGCATTGTCTTCTCAATTAAGCATAGTACTTGGGTATCCAATCTGGTCCCGGTCTAAAAGAAGAATGGAGATATCCGCTTGTGTGTGGACTTTTAAGACCTAAATAGAGCATCCCTGAAGGACCATTATCCACTACCTTCTATGGAGTCAATCTTACAAATGGTAGCAGGATCGAAAATGTTTTCTCTGCTAGACAGTTTCTCCGGTTACAATCAGATCTGAGTTAAGGAGGATCAACACAAGACCACGTTCACTACAAAGTGGGGAACATTTTCATATGCTAAAATGCCTTTTGGTTTATCCAACGCAGGGGAAACATTCCAGCGGGAGATGGACATCGCGTTTAGTGAGCTAATCAATAAGTTTATTCTAATTTATTTAGATGATCTTACTATGTTTTCTAAATCTAAGGATAATCATTTTGGCCACTTATAAATAGTTTTTCAAAAGTGCCAGGAGATCGGGGTTTCCCTAAATCTAAAAAAATGTGTATTCAGAGTACCGCAAGGCAAGCTGTTAGGACACGTGATATCAAAGGAAGGAGTTTCAATTAACCCTGAACATGTGAAAGCTATCAAGGAACTTCCCCTTCCGGTGAATAAGAAAGACATCCAGTCCAGTCCTTCCTGGGCAAGGTAAATTTTGTTAGCAAGTTTATTTCCGACTTTGCGGGAATAATTAAGCCGATCACCCTGATGCTTAAAAAAGATCAAGTGTTTAAGTGGACGACTGAAGGTCGGGAAGCCTTTGAAAAAGTCAAAGACGCTATTTCCGTAGCTCTAGTTTTGGTTAATCCCGATTTATCTAAGAATTTTATAATGTATGCATTCAGTAGAAAGTCTAGTATTGCTACTGTCTTAACCCAAAAAGATGATGAAGGAAAGGGAGAACATCCAGTGGCATTCTACTCCAGGACCCTGAAGGAATATGAGACGAATTATAATTTCGTTGAAAGACAAGCCTTTGCAATAGTGAAGGGACTTAAAAATTTCTGCCATCTAATTTCCTGCAACAAAGTATTTGTTTATGTCGCACATTCCAGCATGCGCGAATATATCATGGAGGGAGAAATCACAGAAAAAAGAGCTAATTAGATCACCGAGATCCTTGAATATGATGTTGAGGTAAAATCCACTAAAACTATCAGAGGAAGAGGACTGTGCGAATACATGGCACAAAACGAGGAGATACCCGCCAAAGCAGAGCAACTGGAGCTTGTTCTGATAAATGACCCATAATCGGTGGGTTGCTGGCTAACAGATAGAATGAGGTTTATGCAAACAGGAAAGTATCCACCAGGTCTCTCCTCCCAAAAGAGGAGATACTACTGGCTACAAAATTATGGATATGCGCTAGTAGAGGGGGTCTTTTTCAAAAGGAATTTCAATGGTCTCCTCTTGCGATGCATTACTTCAGAGCAAGCGAAGAGAATCCTTGACACGTTCCACAACAGCACTGAGGGAAGACATTTCTCTGCTAAGACCACTATCACCAAAATCATGTGCGCAGGTTACTATTAGCCTACACTTTTCAATGACTCCCACTATTTGGTAAAATCTTGCAAAAAATGCCAATTCTTTACTGATAGAAAGAAGAATTTCGCAATGCCTCTCAAGCCTATAGTGGTGGACAAATCGTTCGCACAATGGGGCCTAGACTTCATCGGGATGATTAATCCCGCTTCTAGTGCTGGACACAAGTGGATTCTAACCGCCACAGATTACTTCACGAGGTGGATGAAGGCTGTTCTGCTTAAGAACACAACAGAGACAAAGATAGTGGATTTCCTCAAAGAGCTAGTGACAAGGTTCAGTCCTCCAAAGACTATCATTTTTGATAATTCCAGAGCTTTCCTTGGCACAAGGGTATGTCACTTTGCATTAACAAATGAAAAATTCCTTAAGACATCATCAAATTATTACTCGCATGGAAACGGCCTAGCGGAGTCAACAAACAAGAACCTAGTCTGACTCCTTAAAAGAATTAGTTTGGAACACCAAAGAGAATGGCATAAAAACCTCTGAGTGGCGCTTTGGGAAAACTGCACAACTCCTAAGCAAGTCCTTAAGACTTCGCCTTATGAATTGGTATACGAGAAAGAGGCACTATTACCTATATCTATGGAGATTCCAACGCTCCAACTGTTGAAATCCCTTGAGATAGAACAAAATGGTGCTATGGAGGTTCGACTTGCCGAACTATTAGAAGTACAAGAAAAAAGGGAGAATTCCCTAATAGCCATGACAAACCACCAACAAGTGGTCAAGCGATGGTTTGACAAGAAGACTTTTGACCAAGGCCTAAAATGCAGAGACTTAGTACTAAAATATGATAAAAGGGCTGCTAAGCCAGGTCAGCATGGTAAATTTGATAGCCTATGGGAGGGCCCCTTTAAAATCATTCGGTGCAGGGAACATAATGCTTTCGAGTTAGAAAGTATGGAACAAGAACCCTTAGGATTCCCGGTCAATGAGATTCATCTTAAGCTATTCCATTAAGTGTCGAGTTCTATTTTGTACATATGTGAATAATGCTTTTATTTTATTTCCCTTTGTGTTGGCCGATCTTTTTGAATTGGTTTGGGTTTCTGCGGAAATAACCCATAATTACAGAGGATAGAGTAGTGAAATTTCTTTACATGTAAAACACACCCATGTGCAAAGAAAATGAACACGTATGCTAATAAAAGAGCCCATATAATAGAAATGCAGAATGGAAGAAAGAGCCATGGATTTTCATAAAGATTTATGTCAATTTATATATATTCTTTTTACATTACAAAATGGCCGAGAAAGCCATAATCCAAAAAGTATACGACTATATGAGCTATTCTTTCATATATGCTATATTTTTAGCCTTTTTCAGGCTTATATACAAAACTATAAGGCAGGTGGTGTATGCAACAACAAAAAATAAAGAAACTAGGGGCATTTTATCTATTTTATCTAGGAGCATGGAGGCGTTTTATCCAAGAGCACGGGAGGCAAAAATTGACTCATCTATGGCAGTATCTACCATTTCTTCTATGGCAGTGCCTACCACGTCTTCATCCGTAGGTTCTTCGGCAGCAGAAGTAGAGTCATTCAGCACAACCGCCATTGGCGGAGGAAACACCAGGTTCCTAAAGTCGGTATACCAATTGATGTCATAGAATGGTATTACGTTGTAGCTACGAAACATAAAGTGCACAGCCTAGGTAACCCTTTGCTGATGCTTGTTGCATGTCAGAAGGTAGAATCCATTGAGAAACAAAAGCCATACAACTACTGCTTCTTCCTCAATGTAGCGAGGAAGGTCACTGGCTGTTGGTAGACCTACCCCATATGCAGCGTGAGCGACAATTTCACCTAGGCCATTCAGGTATTTTCTTGGAAGTATTTCCTTGAACAACTTCAATGTTAGGAACCTGGAGATACCAATGTCTAACATTGACGCTACAAAATGTGAGTAGATATCAGTATTCACACGGTATTTGTCCTCATACTCTATACAATCTCTACCCAGAACCCATTTTATGGCTACCAAAACCAAGGAGTGTTTATTCTTGGTCATTCTCTTCAATCGCCTAGTGGAAATATCCCCCAAAAAAGTTGTTTGTGACTTATAAGAGGTTAACCTAACAGGAGTATCCATGACATTGACACAATGCTGCTAACTTCTAACTAACACTGAAAATTTCCTACCACCTATCCTATGAAAAAATCTTGCTTACTGTAGCTTAGGACTATGCCAATGACCTATTGTTAAAATTGTTGAAATGCTAAGTGTGATTTCCTCACTACTTAGCGACCTATTTATAGAAAAAATGAAAAGACGCATGCTAATCTGTTTTGCAAAAATGTAATGATAACCAAGTGCCAACTTGAAAGGCGTGCCTATGTTTGCTCACATTTCCAGACCAGTTGCATTTACAGAGGTACGGTTCAATGTGTGCTAGATTAATAAGAGCTTGTTAATTAGCTTTAAAAAGGTGGTGCTCATCGACAGTAAGCTGCACGGCCATAGGCTATTGTGTCATCTCACAGGAATTTCCCAGAGCCCAAGGCAATATCCATATATTTTCAGGCCATGATTGTTTGCTTTGGCTTAATCATTCCGTTTAGGACATTAATTGCCAACACATACTAAGACAAGGTTAGAAGGAAAATTGTCGGCTCAAGTTTCAAGGGAATCGCAATATATCACACGGTTTCCAAACAATAATTATTTCTTTTTGCCTTGAAATGGAAAGTAATTCATTTTGCACGAGCCGAGGAATTAACGGTATATGCCGAATTAAATGCAAAAAGCATGCTTTCCTCTACCACCTTGAGAAAAGATAGCTAAATATTGCATGAAAAGGTTCAAGGTTCAAAGTTTTTTCAAATACGCCAAAGCTTAAGGTGTGGAGAAGTTTTTAGCATATCCAGAGCCAGATAGAATTTACAAAGAGTTCATAACCTGCAAGATTTTTTGTCTGAAGAAAAATTTCAGAGAGTTCATCACAACAAATGCAAGAGGAGATTGGCCAGGAGTTGTTTACAGCCATACAGTCATCAGAGGATGTGTATATCTATGAGGATTTAGCATATGCTATGCCTGGTATACCAAGCAGGCTGAAGAGGGCATATACGATAGAGCTGAGGAGGCCCAAAGATTGCAGAAACAAGAAAAGGGTTGAGGAGAAATGGGATAATATTTATGACCCACGACTCGCAAAAAACCTTAAATCCTTAAGAGAAGCAGCCTGTGCAAGTTTGATGGCACTAAAGGTAGACATGTCTACAACAAGAAAGTTTTGGTATAGTGGTCTTCCATAATACATGGTCTCGCTGGTACATTACTACCCAGAGATAGTTGACGCTACCATTCAGTGTTATAACCCTAGCACCCACTACATAGAGGGCTGAAATTTAAAAGTTCACATCAGCCCACAAGCCATTTGGCATATGATATGCATCCTAGACCCAAGTAAAAGAAGAGAGAAAATTGAGTCCTTTTACCCTAGTAAAGGAGAAAAAAAATAGAAGGCGATGAAAAAGAACTCATATTTCTTATTGGAGGAAATTGGTAAGAAGGGAGTCCTAGGTGCTAAACTGCCAAGTATCCTGTTGCCGCGTGGTTTATTTTGCTAGGATATGCAGGATGCTATATCAATGCTAGCTTTTGTGTGCGACCGCGGCTCTGATGAGATGGTGGAAACTTTTCAACTGGGACTAGCCTTCCAATTTCGCAAACAACACGATACCTTCTAGTATGATTTTGTGGAGTTCATGGTAGATGAAATGATATGACAAATAAAAAATTACCTGGTGGAGGGAAAGTTTAGATTTCTCTCCTTCCTGGTTCACATGTTCCTGCATCAAAACCCTGATTTCTTCGGTAGGTATTTTGAATTATCAATTTTTGATGAACAGGGGAGGAGGAAGCCAGTATCCACGTGGACGCCCTTTCTTTCCGTGTCATATGATTATTATGCATTTTTAGATTATTTTATAACTCTATTCTTGCATGATTTATGAGGAGAAGGTGACATAATCTGGCTCGACAAGGATCAAACCAGATATATGTAGAGTTTCACTCCCACTTGTGACTGGTTCTTAGGAACATATTTCACAATTCTCCAGATGCGGGGCTTCATTGGTCAACCCTTCCTTCTCCCAGCCTGCGTCACAGATAGGGTGCTTGCGCTTGAAATGTATAGGTAGGTGTGTATCATTGATTTTACCTTCTGCAGCAGCAAAAGTGTCAAGAGAAAAGGATTCTTCGCTTGTTCAAAAAATTTCAAAACGGTGACTCTGTTAAAGAAGCAATCAGATCAGTTATTGCAGGATAAACTGGCTCATTTAGGGTTGGTTTTGGTAAATGAAAAATGGGATTACAATCCTTTCAATGACCTGCCAGAGCTGCACATGAAAGTTACGCATGTGTTCCCCAACCTTATTGGGAAAAGCGACGTAACCTGCAAGCAGACAAGGATGAAGATTTTGTTGAACTGGCACGTATTCCCATGCAAGATAATAGAGGGCCATGGCACAAGTTCTACTTTGCTATGGTGGTGGCCAAAGATAATGTTCACATGGAATGCACCGTGTACAACAAGTTACGGAAGGATGAGGAATGGACTGATGAAAAGATAAAAGCTTTTTGGAAGTATCGCCAAGAGATAGGGCAATTGGATGCCCCTTATGAGAGATTTAAGGAGGACAAGCAATTTGAAAAATGGTGGGATGATGACCATCCCAGCCCAAAATCTAGCATAAATAAGAGCGATGATCTGGAGGATGAGTCTGAAGAGCAGGAAGAGGAAGCAACAACTTTTGCATTCCCCACGCCGAAGGAGAAAGGCACTGGACAACCCGCCTATGTGGCCACGAATGTGTGTTTTAATGTATCGAGGGCTTCGCATACACTCACTTGGGCCGCTAAGGTAGCCAGGGTCCCAAAATAGCAAACAACAATAACTGCCAAGGCTTAGGAGACCTCACCCGCAAAACGACAGCGTATAGAGAGCATTATCGGAGAAGGTTCGCAAGAACCTATTGGAAGACAAGTGCTTGTAGCTAGCTAGGATCCTGAGGCTGGGGGAGAGTCGCCAATGATTCTGGAGCTGCCATCGACCAGTCAATAGGTAAAATTTTCTCCTTCTTCCCTTGATTCTCATTCCTTGGTATCTGCCCCTGCCTCAATGACAATCCCTGCCATGAGTACTAGCCCTCTGTTTCCCACTTTTGATCCAACACATGCAGGAGGTTTCGCCCAATTCTCACAGACCACTCCACCTGGCTTTACTCCTTCGCGAACCCTTACACCTGCTGCTGCCACTCAGACTCTCCTTGCCTCATTTTCTGAAGGTGTGCCCTCTGCGGGTACCCCTTCTTCTGCTATTGCTGCGGATCCTCTTCCATCACAACAAGCTAACTCCGCAATGACAACTCCATCATTCTAGCCTATGAGTCCTCCTGCCAATTCACCAATTGAGCCGTGGCAAGTGGCTAGCCCTTTTGCTGGTCCTCAAACCAAGATTTGGAATGTGTCCCACTTCTCCCCGCAAACTCACTCTTCAGAAAAAAACAAATGCTCATGCCTATTAGGGTTACCTATCCATATGCCCTACCTTCTGGTGCTCCTTTTGTAGGCGGACTAGTTTCGTCACCAGCCAAATTTATGGCACAAATTGATTGTGAAAAGGAAGCACGAGAAAGTAGAATGCAAAAGCGCAAGGAAAAGAATGATAATGCTTCTGCTGAGCCAAAAATGTAGACTCTTTATGATGAGACCCAACAAGAGCTAAAGTTTGCAACCATGTACCTTAGAGTAACCAAGCCTTAGGGGGAGATGCACCCAGAAGATTATGAAATATATATGGTAGGGCTTGACATGAAGGTGGCCCAACCGTAGGATAAGGTTGAGATTATGGAGGAAACACAACGGGTGGTCACCTCTAACTTCCTTAAAACTGGTCGCCAGTTAAAGAAAAAGGATGAACTTAAAGTAGTAAGGGAGAGAGTTAGTTTTTTGGAGAAAAAAGAGAAATCCTTGGAGGTGGATGTTGCACGTATGACAAAAAGGGCGTTGGTAGCAGAGGATGAGAAGAACAGACTTCAAGGCGAGCTTGTGAAGATTTAGTCCATCGACCCTGCCATGGTAAAAGAGCTGCATACTAAGAATTAAGAAGCGGAGTAAAATTTGCAGCTAAAGAGTGAAGAGTTGGAGCGACTTCGCCTTGAGTACAGTCAAGGAATGAAACATAGGAATGAAGCTTTGGAGCACCAACAAGCTCAATATGAGCAGAAAATACAAGAAAAAAAGGTTGAATTTAAGGGCCTAAAAGCTCAATTAGAAGAAAAGCTCCAAGAGACAAAGTCCTCTCTGGACATGCACTTAGCAAATTACTCCCGAGCCGAGGAGAATTGGAATAAAGAAATGAGTAGCTTTGCGGAGCAACTGGCGTCCAAGAAAAAGAAAAGGGAAGAGTTGTCTGAGGCCATTAACTCAAAGGACGTGAAGATCGCTTCTCTTAAAAGGTCTCTCTTGTCTTCTCCTACACAGCCAAACATTATTCCGTTGGTTAGGCTGTTATACATCTCTCACTGGGAAAAGATTAAAACTTTTTGCCTAACACTACAACTTACCCTCCGATTCATCACCAAGGCATCAAAGCTGAGCCATGAGGCTCATGATACGATTGAGATGTTCCCACGATTTATCTTGGAGAAGGTTCAAGAAGCAAAAGGTCTGCTCACCGAGCTATACTCGATCTCTGATGAAAACCTCGCTAGGGAAGGAATTGAAGATCAGGATACTGCTGCTCATATGACAAATAAGTTTATCCATTGCCACTCTTCCTTCCAACGTATTAAAGAAGCCATAGATACTCTGAGCAAGACACTAGACAACATACAGGAAAGTTTCTCGAAGTAAAGCAGTATGGGTTTACTGTCCCCGTTCCTTGAAAATGGCTCTATTGCCATGACCGAGTAGATTGCATAAATAATAGAAGAGAAGGAAAATGATCCAGTGACTTTCAGGAATTTCAGTCATCCTCCCACTACAACTAACATTGAGGGAGTTATTCATCTGCTTGCACAACTACTGTTTCATTGTGAAGTAGGGGCTAGTTTACCTAATGCACTGCTTCATAAAGAAACTATTGATCTAAGTGGAGCACATGAGAATTTTTGCAACATGGTAAATCCATCTAAGGATGAATGGTCACCTCTATAGGTGGCTATTTCTAATCTCTGACTCCATTATCTAATGAAATGGCGCTCTGGTCTTTAAACTAGAGAAATTTTGGGTTCTCTGTTCCTCAAGCGAAACACCCCTGATAGTCGCCAAAAGCTGTTAATAAGTATTTAATGAGCTCCCTTCGGGTGTACTTTCCTCTATGTATCAGCCCGTGCATCACAGGTAATCAACTTGGCCTTTTATCTAACGTCTTCTCTCTCGCTCCACGTGTCTACTCTTCGCAACCTCGAGTTTTTCCTTCCTTTCACATCCCGGGAACCCCCGCTATACTTCCACATGTCGTGGCTGCGGGCTATTTTTGATCATTCTTTCTTGCTACCTCATCAGGCTTCATTTGCATGCCATGAAGCCCTCATTCTCAAAGACTTTGGCAGGCCCCAAAATTGCTGTCTACGACGTACTCTTGTTACGTGTCCACTCTTCACAAATCTTCCAGCATGGAGATGAAGTAACAACTACGGGCAGCTAAATGTTGCCACGCGTCTCTTTTTGTGCCCGACCGATGATCGTTTCCTCCACTATTGATAACGCTATTCCCATTCAACACGTGTATCCTTGGCGCAAGTCTTTAGCGGCGAGAGATGAAGGTTCACATGGGCAGTGGAATACTACCATGTGCCTAATCGGCGGATCCCGTATTTGGGTGATCAACCAGGCAAACCGAATGCTGCAATTGGCCACTGCTTGTCATAATCATTTGCACAGGATGGTGACACTTGTCTAATTAACCTTGTCGGGACCACTGTCATAATTTGTAAAGGATGCACCTATGCCTAGAATGACCAGATGCTTGGTTTCGAATCGTTTCTATTGCAACAGCTTGGGGAATATTCTTGTTTCTACATCATTGCCAAGTGATAGCAAAATCTTTTCTGTTGCTGCTCTCTGAAACGGTGGGTGTTTTTTCTGCTATATATACTTTTCTCTGTTGTGAGAAAAAGGGCCAAAATTTTGAGGAAACAATGGTTTTGGTTAAAGATGCCAGGCCTTTATTATTGTTTTATTTTATTGTAAAATACTTTCAGACTGTGCCAATTGTTCGACCTTTCTGTACTTTCATGCTATTTGATTAAACTATAAACTGTGCTTTTATTGTTTGAACATTTCATTTGAAAACTTCTATATATGTTGAATGTGAGCTTGCTGATCTAGATCATGTCTAATGACTCTTCTTGGTAGTAGGAATCTATGTAATGTTATTTTATGTTAATGAATGGATTGTCTATGCTATAATCTTCAGTTTTTTTATTTTATGGAACACTACCAATACAAATCAGGCCCTTAGATCTATGATTTATCGTGCCTATCATTAAGTCTTGGCACATTGCCTTAGGTTAGATTTTATTTTATTATATCCGTTTCCTTTTCCCTTTCCAAACCCCCATTATAGAAGAAGTCGACTTCTCTAAAAACCCAAAGGTCACTTAGTTTAGCGCAAAAGGTCCCCCATAAACTGAGTTTCCCATAAGACACTATTACCTTGTCAAATTTTGGCATCAACAGTAGGTATGCTATTTTGTAAAGGGTCTTGTAGGAATGATAGAAAATCTTGTTGTTGCGGGTTCTTACCACAGTCATTTTGTATTATGTGAGAAATCAGATCATCTTCATCCTAATCATCTAAAAAAGGGATACATTCTATTATCATTAAAGTTTGCAGGGAATAGTGGCCATCCTCATCCGAGGTGGGCCATATGGTTTGCTCAATATCAGCATAAGGTTGGGCTGGAGGATAGAGGACCAATTTCTTGGTCACAGTCCCATTAGATATTGTCATATTTCCAAACCTATAGCCTATGAATTAATCAACTATAGCTAACCATGGTCTGCCTAAAATTAGTGGATATCTTGCAAGGTTGACCTTTGGCAGCAAGACTATGAAATCAGTAGGATATTCCCAAGAATCTAATGCTATAACTAAAACTCAATGATTCCCTCAAGCTTTATTATTGATCTATCAACCAACTATAAAAAAATAGTGTAGGTCTAAGGTTGGCTAACTGAAGGAGTTGCATTGTTTCCTTATTCATGACATTGATTCCTACCCCTAAATCAATCAAGGTGTTCTTAATAAGGGTCCCATTAATCTTAACATCCACTACTAGACTACGAGGATCTGTGTATTTAAGGATAGTTATGTTCCCTAGCATAATATCAACAAGGTTTCCTAGGACATGAATTGTTTGAGGATCCTTCCTTTTTTCTTCCTAGTTTCTTAAGACATAGGTCCCTCACAGTCTTGGTATAAATTGGGATGTCCTTGATAGCTTGGATGAGAGGAATTTTGATACTTACATCCTTTAGTTGACCCAATAGGTCTGTCTCAGCTTGAATTTGATGTATTGAGGAGGATTTCATGTTAAAAGACTCGTAATGTTGAAGGAGGTATATTCTTCAACATAGTATCCCTTTCTTGGTTGGTGATTGGAAACTCAAAGGTCACATGTTCAAGTGGATAATCCACTACTGCATCACCCATGGTTCAGTATGTCCCCTCTGTGGTCATTGTAGTATAGTGGTGAGTATTCTTGCTTGTCACATGAGTGACCCAGGTTTAATCCCCGACAATGACGCCAAAAATGTAGAGTTCATTCTAATGTAATAAAATTGGTGGGAATTACTCAATTTAGGGGAAAACCTGGCTGAACAATCCACTTGACATTGAAAATACTTTCATTAGATTATCAAATAGGGCTAGTAGGCTTGTGATGTTGCTGGCACTCCATGTGCTTTCAAAGACCTGGGCTTATCTAAATGATCCTAGTAAAAGTATTATGCTTGCTAGAAAATCATAAAAATGCATAACAGTGAAATAAGTAAAGTTGGTGCTTTGGCTAAGGGTACCTATAACATAGTCTATGACTGAACCGCTGTTAACAGGTTAATTGCTAAAACTAACTGGAAACTAATAACTAAACCTATTCTACACTCTGGAGTACTACTAGTTAAATGAATGCAATCATGAACATAAACAACAATTATTGATAACTTGATATGAGAATCTATCTTAACTGATGATGCAATTATGAAGTAATTACTAACATAAATAAAAACTATAAATGTAGTGAAGTGCAGTACTTGAGTGGCCCTTGCTCAGGTGGTTGTCTCCACTAAACTAAACCAAATCTAAATCTTCAGATTCAATTCAACCATATCAACTCAAGATCATTCATTACACATTTTAGAATATCACATAAAATCTTGCTCAAATATTGTATTTAGAAAAACCATGTTTGAACAATCAACATGTCTATATAATAACAACTGAAAAATAAAAAGTGTTTGATAAGTGAACTCACAACTGAAACATTAATCAACTCCCTATTTTAAATACTCAACCGCCGGCTATATACATGCATGGGGGATTTTATTTAGAACACAAATCTAAACTAAAGTCATTAATTACAACTCCCTAGATATCAGAGCGTAATTAAGATTCAACTATCCTAACTGGAATTGAAAAGAAATAAGAATCCAAATAGGACTAGAACTCTATGATAATAGAACTGAAATGTGGAACATAGAATCAGTTACATAATAATTCTAATGATAATAGGGTTATTCTTCAATGCCTTTATTGTTTTTCCTAATGATGCACAATTGTCTTCATCAGGTGTCTCCATGTTGTAGTTATTGCGTTCAATGTATTTAGGAATATCCCTTGTTTCATTGTCTAGGAACTCCCACAGTTGTGGGTTACATTCTACAGTTGCTGAGAGCTATAGTGTCTTCTTAAGTAGGTTGTAAAGGGTTGGTTCATAAAACACTACACAACACTAACTACCATGATTAAACATAGATATCAATTATAATTCATACATATTCACATATAAATCATGGAATATCATCATATCATAATTGCATCTGCATACACTTTAACCAAGTTCAAGGTCTACATAATAGACATAAAAGATGGCATATTATAGGAATAATTGTCTCATGAATGTCTTTTAAACAACATAAAGATAACAAAAAACTAGCTAATAAATGGGATCATCAATCTCTTAACTGATCAAAGTCAAAGATCCTTTCTAGCTACACCATCCCTCTTAGAATAGTGTTCATCTTCAAATTATCACTCCTTCTAGGTCCAATTCTAGGTCAAGTATGTGTTATCATCCTCTAAAACTTGGAAGTTGGTAACATTATCTGACACTAAGGGAGTGGAAGTAAGCTCAACAATAAATTCCTTTAGACCTAATAATGAGAGGGGTTGCAAGGTACTCATCGCTTGAGCTAATGTATCAGCGTCTGATTTTTGCTGCGAGGAATCATTTGAATGTTAAAGGCATCAAAACCTTGTATCAAATCCCAAACATGGTGCTGATAATTGGTCATTATCCTATCGTGACATGAGTATTGCTTTCTGACCCACTTTATCACTAACTCAGAATCACCAAATATTTGAAGTGCTTTAGTTTTCTTACGTAATGCCATCAACAAACCATGAACTAACACTTCATATGCAGCTACATTATTGGTGCAATAGAATTTTAATTTATGAGCCACAAAAAATGTTTTACCAACTGGACTAATTATCTCAAAACCAACTCCAACTCCTTGCTTTGACTTGGACCCATCAAACCGTAAAGTCCAAAACTTGGTCGGATGCATACATTTTTATTGGAGTGTGCTTTGATCTTTGGCATAGGGATTGGATTAGGATGAGTGTGTTGTATAGGTGACTATTCTTCTTGGATTTTCTAGATTTCTATCATAATGTCAGAAGGACTAATCTATCTTTTAATTTATTCTATTGTGGTCTAGCAAAGACAACACTCAAAATTTGAATGGGATGCATTTTGAATCCTGCACCAGTAGGGTAGTAGTAAATCCTTGAAGTCAATATTGTTTCCTAGACTGATATGATCATGTACACACCTCCTCATAAATTCTTAAAATCCTTCAAACAATCCAATTTCCCCATCACTTTGGGAATCATCATCCGATTCAATAGATACTTCAATGTTGCTAGGAATTTGAGTCAAATATTTGGACACATCATGAAGCATCAACACTTCTTCTACATCCTCCACAACCATGGGAATATAGGTTACCAAGTCTATTTTTGAGAAAAAACACTTCATTGGTCTTATTGTAGTCAATGATCATATGCTTCATCCTTGGCTCTCATTCAATACAAATCTGGTTTGGCATTCCTTTCCAAGGGAGCTACATGTGTGAATGGTTAGTGTGAATGTAAAAGTTGAACATCTTGGTCCAATCTCTACTTAGGATTAAACCATATGCATATGGAATGTCGACCACTTGTATGTCAATTATTTGTTAGATTCTAGGGTCTGATGTTAATTGCATGGGGATCCTATTTAATTCCCCAACAACATTAACCTATGTCTTATCTAACTATGTTACTTTTCAATGAGGAGTGGGGGTAAGACCTAGAGCCTTACATACCACAAAAGGAATAATGTTTGTAGAAGCACTTGAATCCAATAAGAAATTATGCATATTCTTTCCAAATATATGCAAATTTAACAAGAAAGGAGTGGTCTCATGTCTATCTTAAAACAAACTTACCAGAGTGTCTTTATGAGAAACTTGAGCCTTTTCCTTTTGTTTGCTTTTATCTTTTTCCAAGATTTTTCTAACCATTAACTCATTTTTGGTTGTGTTGGATAGAACTTTCCTTGCTATTGCATCTTGTGAAGCCTTTTTCTAAGAAATCCCATTTAATGATTTGAAAAAAGCTTTTCTAATTTCAAGTACCCTTAATAATTCAAAATCTGAGAGGCCAACCTTTACTTTCTTCAATTCTTCAGCTATGTACTCCTCCATCTGGGAAACTTCAGACTTGGATTGATTTTCCTTAGCAAAATACTGAGTTGGTACCTCAGGAAATGAAGGATTGTTGCTTACATTCGGATCCAGAGGAATATTTAGTTTATTCAATGGAGTGGAGGTAGTAAATGGACTACTAGCTTACCTATTTTGTAGGTTATATGGTGTCTTTCTCTAATTTAACATTTAAACCTCCTCTTCTTCAGATCAATCAAAATTTGCATCAAATAGTTGAGAAATAGACTCTTCATTGCATACATCCTCTGACTTAGCAGTATCATTTGCAGGTTCCTCGATCTCAGGCTCGTTGTCCTCTGCTTTAGGAAATGGAGGCTGATTTACCACCATCATTGAATCACATGGTTAGACGAAACTATCTCACACCCAGTTGAGTTGTCAATGTTCGTAGCATTCTACACCTCCAACTGAAATATGTTGGCTACAACTTGGAATTCTATACAATCAAGTTCTGAATGCTTATTTATGTTGTGTATCCTACACCATCTTGATAATGTTGCCTCATCTAAATACACTCCTTCGAATGAATTTTCAAAATTATTCTACGGGTCAAGTGGAGTAGGGACTCCTCCATTGTTAGGCTGAGTGTTCTAGGTTCTATTCTACCTTTGACCTTACTTGCACTTATAATTTTGACTCAAACTTTGGCCAAGATCTCTGTTGTAGTTGGCTTGAAATTTCTTTCATGAAGCTTGCAACTGGTTATTATGATTTATGAGGTAATTCACCTTAGTGAAAAGTTTCTTGACTTGTTCTATTAGCTCATCGATTCAATCCTTTTCAGTTGAAGTTTGGGATGGGACAAAATTCTAAAGATACACAAGTTGAATTGTTGTAGAATTTTGTAAATAAGAGGGCACTTTAGAATTTTATAAATAAGCTAGTGTATTAGAATTCTACAAGTAGGTAGGGATTGTGGAAGGGGTTTGATTTAACGGGGCTCTTGGGTGAGGTACTATTGGCAACTGAGGAACTAGATTTGACATCATTGGAGTGTGGTTGGCTAATGCCTAGGTCAAACCTTGAATCTGCCCTGGATTTATAGTTGAGTCTAATGAAGGAAGTGGGCTTGTTAAATGCTGCCCTAAATCAACACTTTCCTTAACCGCATTAGTATATGCACTTGCTAAGTATTGCAGGGGAGGATTCATTATTTTTATGAGGGTTGCGGTGAGATTATCTAATGCAAAATAATAAACTGCTCTAGCTAAGGAATTACCTACAAAATAAGGGTATTGCAACCTAATATAAGTTCTATGAAATCTATTATTGAAAGAGCTTATAGGTTCATTTACCTCCCTTTTAATTGACACAAATTGTTTATATAACTCTATAGGATCGATGGGAACCTTAAACTTCTACAAAAAAGTATTTTTCATAGCATCCCAATCCCTTCTCGACCCTGAGGGTAAATGGATATACCAGTAGAAGGCTTCCTCTCACAAAGAGCATGGAAAAATTCTACATGCCATATCCTGATGTTCAATTATTTAGTCCTTAAGGGTCGCCTCAAAGATCTTTATGTGTTCTTTTGCAGTCTTATTGGGATCGTTGGTGAAGAATTTAAAGCAAAAATTCTCTAGATTCTTTAGCATCTCATGGTAGTCATTGAAAGAGAGGGGTGATGGGTTAGCAGCTAACCAGGCCATTGGTGGAGGTGGTAATGGTTGTGGTACAACAATAATAATATGTGAAGAGGATGAAGATGAAGTGGAAGAAGTAGATGATGTGGAGTTGGAAGATGGAGAAGGTGGAGTAGATATGAAAGGTGGTGTTGAAGATGAAATTTCTTCTTTTCTATCTTTTCTAGCTTGTGTAGGGGGTTTTAGCTCTTGAAACTCTCCTTTTTTGGGTGTAGATTTGAGTACTCTTCACAACCTCTAAGGGGAGAATGATCCTATATGCTCCAACTTTGTTCAAAGGCCCTCCTTCTAGTGCCAATTTTGTTGATGAATGTTTTATCATTGCATAACATAGATAAAACACAAGTGTTCTATCTCTCTTGAAAGGTGACTCTCTTCAGAAAACTTTGAAAATTGACTCCAAGGCTTTGAATGTCAATTCTTGACAATGCAAAAACAACTCAATAGTTGATGTGATTTTTTGGTAATCACAAAGGGAATTTATGGTGATAAAGATTGGAAGCCTATGGGACAACAATGAGGTTTCAAAAGTATAAAGATTAGTTGCTATAATTTTAGAACAACAGTCTAAAAACAACCTTTTATCATCAAATATTGCAATTTAGGTGATGCTTCAAACCTATTCTAACTTAGATTTATAAAGAAATAGAAAAAGATAAGGGTTTGAAAGGAATCCTAGTTTTGAGAACCTAAGGACAACTACAACAATAGTTGATGCTTCAGATAGATAAACTCCCAAAACTTAGCTCTACTTAACCAAGTGTAGCCTACAGTGCTGCAAAACGAGTGCAATCTTTAAAGGGGACCTTTAGATTTTCAAACTGTAACATTCACACATAGATGCATAAACATACATAGTTGAACTTGAGTGCATTAAATTAGCTCAGACTAACCTTACAAAGCAATTTACCATCAACAAATCACAAAAGGTATGAGCAGGAAGTTCATCACAATATCTTAACACTTTGGAATTATTAAAACTGAACACAAACTAATAGTGTTGAAATAAACTTGGAAGATGGAATCATGTATACATTCAAAGAACACAAAGAATTCACTAGCACTTCAATTCCTTCTTTTGTATTTCTCTATAATGTTTATTACAACAATTCTCCTCAACCCCATGCAAATGAGAAAGGCTACCCTTTTATAGATTTTACATTGCAAATCAATGGACAAAATTAAATCCCATTCAATGGACCAGATTTAATATTCCCTTAGGGCTAGGGTACAATAAATGTATTTACAATTAACCCCAATATAAAATAGGGCCACATGTGAACATAGTAAAATGTAAAATATCCCTACATATTTTATCTTAAAGAAATATTCTACAAAATCCCCCAAAATTGGGTGTATGCACTTTGAGATAACTAATTTTGTCCTCTAGCTGGAAATTATAGATATTTATATTCTAATAAAATATTTCAGCTTCTTTCTCTTTTACAACATATTTGACAAAATTAATTAAAGCTTTAGAATTTTTTTGATGAGAAGGAAGTTGAGCTCTACTAATCTTGAATGTGATCAATTTGTAATCTTCCATTAGCTTTTTGTGTAGGTTCACACATGTTTGTCTCTTTTGGATTAATTACTTCAATTTTGTGAATGCTCGTGCAACAAAATCTAAAAAATCACCATCTAAATTGTAAGCATCTCCCCTTCATATCCTTATTCTCCATGCTTTCTTGATAGCTTCAACATCCAATTTTTCTGCGTACATTGATGCCCCAACTAAAATTCCCAAAAATGAATCACAAGTTGACAATAAGTCATTGATTCTTTCATCAATTATCTGTAATTTAGGAAACACTTTGGCAAAAACTTATTTACGAAATTCAATAGAAAATGCCCACACCTCAGGCTCCTTTAACTCATCCTTAGCCAAGATATGTTCTTCCTCCAAAATCTCTGCAGACAAGGTTCTGATAACCTATAACTTTGGACAAGTGAACTCATGATACTTTGGAAAAGCCATATACTCTTCGATCTCCTTGTCGACTTTTGTTTTCAAAACTAGAAAGTGATTATGCATTTGCACCCCGACGTCCATGACCATATCTCTTGTGGTAGTAACACAACTAATCCAATCAGAGGTAGCCTTAGTCCAATTTCTCATTCGCTCCACCATGCTTACCTCTTCTTTAGACAAAATTGTGGGGGTAGGAGCCTTTGTAGGAACCTCCTCATTGTAAGTAACTAGTTGCTCAATAAAGGTAGCTAATTCTACCACTTGTGCTTTCAGTTCCTCCTTAGTTTCTTGGTACTTATTCATCTGGCTCAGAATAGTGGACATCGACCCTTGAAATTCATCAATATTTTTCGTTCTATTGGCTGACCTGATGTTGATGGATGTTATCTGATATTCAAAAATCAAAATAATGACAACATCTTTATCTACTACCGGGGTAGCAACATGTACTGTGCAGGAACCTGATGCATCCCTCGTGATGTGTGACCACACCTTTGCTTTCTTCCTTTCCTTGGGCTGCTAACCTACCCTAGTCGTAACTACTTCAAAGTGAGCTATTGGATCACACGCTACTGGAGCCTTATCTTTCATTTGGTACTCTAACCAAGAGGGAACAAATGTTTGTGTAGACACTAAAAAATTTCTTAGGCCTGCAAGCACTATTTTCCACTTCTTCCCCACATAATTGAATAATTTTAATTATTTGATTATGGTCTAAGGTCATATTTCTTCTATTAATTAAATAACTTTAATTATTTAATTAATTCATTTTTCCTTTTATTCTTCCTTGATTAATTAAATAAATTGATGTTTATTTAATTATGTCACTGATTAATCCTTTCTCTCTATAATTAAATAAATTCCCGTTTATTTATTTTCCTACTATAATTAAATAATTATTTTAATTATTTAATTATTCATTAGCCTTTTTCTTCTATAATTAAATAATCATATTTATTTAATTTCCACCTTTTCCCTTTGTTATTAAATAATAATTTTAATTATTTACTAATTTTTCCTTTTCCTCTACTTTTAAATTAAAATAGTTATTTTAATTAAAAGTCAACCTTTCCCTCTTCTTTTATAATTAAATAATTATTTAAATTTTTTAATTATTCACTTTCCCTCCCAAATTAAATAATTTTATAATTATTTCATTTACTCTAGCAACCTCTTTTTCCATGCCATTCTTATCTCTTCATCTCATTTAATTTCCACCCTTGATATGGTTTTATTACCTTTTAATCTCCACCGTCCATCCTTAACTAAACCCTATTTTTTCCCTAACCCTATTTCCTTGCTTCTCAAAGAAATCTCATCAATTGATTTTAATCATTTGATCCCAGCCCTTCATGTAAATTTGGTTTTCTATAAAAGAGACCTATCCCTTTCATTTCAAACCCTATTCTAGCTACAACGTCAACCACTATCTTTGATATTTTGTTGTTGTATCACAAGTCTTATTCTTGCATACTACAAATCTGAGGGCAAGCAAGCATATAAAGAAAAATGGAGAAGAGCAATGAAGGTGATTCAACCATGGCATAGGAATTATGCTAATATTGCTTCATTATTTATGTTTCTATGTTCATTGATGCTTCATTGTTGTACTAGGGTCTTTAGGGCTTGAGTTTTATGTATTTGGTGGTTGGTAATATTGCTTCATGCATTTTCCCATGACATTACCCTATTCTACAGTTTGTTTTTCCGATGATGAGGCAACAACCTCACGCTCTTGCAACCCCTTTTGCTTGTTCTCTTGCCTTTATATTTTTGTCTCATCTCAAGGAGTATCTTCAATTATCCTTTTTCCTTGGTGTGCTCTTCTCTTATTTCTTTCTCATATTGAGCAGAGTTAATATTTGCTTCCTTTTCCTTTTCTTCTTCTTCTTCAAGCATTTCCTTCTCTTGATTCATAACATCTTTGGAGATCTCTTCATGTAGTTTCTCTTCAAAAGCCCCGTTCACCTTATCTCCCTTCAGAGTTCGTTCATCATTATCATTAGAGGCCTCTTCATCAGGCTCAACAATATTAATACCTCGATCTGATTCCTCTACATAGTCCTTAGGCTTAGACTCAACAGAGTCATCGCTAATATCAACTACATCCTTGAGCTTCTCCTTTTCCTTTTGTTGTATTTCCTCCCAAATTTTCTCTATGTTCTCCATTTTGGGCGGTTCCAAGGGAGGAGGAGGAGTAGGAATGGCAACGGAAAGCTAAGGCATAAGGATCCTACCATCCTGGGATAAAGAAGTGTCGGATAATCCCTTAGGCATGTTTTTCAAATAAGCCACAAAGGATTTCGATAGAGTAGCCGACAAAGGTTGGATTGGAGGGAGAGTAGATGGAAATGAGGAGAAGGTAGGTTGGGAAGGAAAAATCAAAGAGGAAGACGAAGATGATGAAGTAGATGAAGAAGATTCACAACCAAAATCATAGAGGTGGTCAAAGTGGTGGTTGAAAGGTGGAAAAACATGTCCATAATAGGTGGAGAAGATATAGGTGGCGGGAGTGGAGCGAAAGTTGATAGGAGTGGTGCAGTGGATAGTGGTGGTGAGGATGGATGAGCGGGTGATTGTGTTTGTACATTTCCTTTAGGAGGAGATGGCTCCTCTTTAATAGTCTTCATTATGAAATTTCTTCCTTTCTTTTCCTTCTTGGGGATAGGCATTCTCCCTTCTACAACCTTTCCTTCATAAACTTGAGGCTTCTCCATTGGCCACCTTTCCAAAATGTCCTTCCTCTTTTGAGATCGAGTAGCTAGAGGAGACACAACACTTTTTCTTGATGAGCTCACCTTGAGAGTGCCTTCCTATGGAGATTCATCCTCATTTTTCCCTCCATCATCAATTCCTTGTGCCTTTTCCCGCTCCCATTCACCGTGAGTAAGCTCTATCCCTTATTGCTCTAATCAGGCAACCTAATCATCGAGCCACTTCTTAGTTCTTTGCAATATAATGTGAGTAACTGTATCAATATTCGTATCCTCTTCCTTGGTCCAATCGATTAATGGGAGTGGAAGCTTAGCCACCTTACCATAGGCTACTTCATCCAACCTATTATCATCTTCCTCCACTTGATCAGGAATGGTATATATATCCAAGGTTCTCACAAATTCTAAAGACATTCTCATGTATAGTCTTTTCCTAATCTCATGGTCATTTTCACAATTAGCCCAAAAGTCCTCCACATGAAATTTATGTGTGTGTTTCCTTCCCACCTATTTTTTCAATATACCCCAAGGGTCCACATTTCCCCTTATGGTGTGCAAAAGGAGTCCATATTCTTGAATTTCCTTATCTGAAGTCTCAATCGATATTGCTACTAGGCACGTGTACATTCATCTTCCTAGAGTCATGGGGTAAGGCACCTGACTCTATGCTTTGACTACAATAATTGATGTGAGGTACACAACTACCATGTAAGTTCTAGCATGACCATCTTGTCAGTAGGCTACCTTGGTAACCTGTATGGAGCCCCAGAGAAACCTTCAATTCTGAAGTAGGTGAACTTTGGAAATTGGATAAACCAATAACCAAATTTCCTCACCATTGACTTGGTAGAGAAAGACATCCTATTCTTGAATTCATTTGACAAGGATCTAATAATGTGCATAATGAAGGTGTCATTTACCCTCTTTTAGTTCTTGTAGTTTTTGTACTGCAATTGTGGATAACACTCATAGACAATTTCTCGTTGGGGCTTGTCCCAAAATTCCCTCTACATGTTAGGCCTCTATATGGAAAATTAGCTACTAGCACATAAACAACATAAGAAGTCATATAAAATTCTGAGGTCTTCTTCATTGAAACATATTGGGCATGGATATTATCATTGATAGTCTTTTCCCAATGGAATCAAATTTCTTCCCTCATTATTTCCTCGATGAAGTAGTACATATACTCTTCAAACACATTTGAAATCGAAAGACCTGCCACTCTACTTAACAATGTTACTAGTTCATTTACTTCTTTGATGAAGTCACTTTTGTATAACTTCTTTGGTAGCTTTCCCACACTAGGTCAAGGGGTGTGCATCTACTTCTTATTTATCACCTAGCAATAGGCTAGATGATTTGTTTTCCAAACATTTAGTGCATATTCTCTCTCACACGCCTCCATTTTTTAAAAAGAAGGGACTCCAAAGGTCTGTGCAATGGATGGAGGTGACAAGTCAACCACCACCCATCCTTCAAAGGTGACTATTCTTCGTGAATCCTTGTGATAAAATTCCCTACACACGTTGATGACCTCGGGGCTGATTAGAGATGGTGGGAATCCAATTGCGTGTGCAAGACAACTCTTCCTGATCCTTTGGGCCATATCATTCTTTGGGTTGATCAGAGTGTGTTCTTGGAACTTGTCAATGTTTATGTGCCTAAGATCTATGTCTGATATTTTATCCCAATTTCAGGAAATATTGGAAGTGATTTCTACACCATGGAATTCGTACTTCATCTTGGATTTCTCCTTCTTGATTCTCATTGTCCTCTCACTCTTTCCTACTTTCTCAAAATTTTCCATAAAACCTGCATAAACAATGCATAATAAGTAAAACTTGGTCAAGTATAGTGAGGAGGTGTTAGTCCAATTGAGAAATCCAAAATCATCATAAATAAACCAAATGCCAGAAATAAACATTAAATTTAGCAATCCAAGGGAGTTTCTAGCATTTTATAGGTTTTGAGTATTTACAGGCCACGAGGATGCAAAAGCCACAACTATGTAGGCTGGGAAGATGTGGATGCCAGTATGTATGGTGCCAGTGGGACAACATCTCACAAGAGGAATCCCACACATGGCATCCCGTATTTACATATTCGTAAAGCTTGAACACTTGGTAAATTTTAGGTCAATCTATTCAAGCATGTGGGAAAATGATTAATCATGGGCATAGAATGCAAACACAAGTAGAAGCTTCAAAAAATAGTCTCATGTAGAAAAGGTGACTACCGAAGCCATTGGGTTAGAAGCTGGAAGTGCTTGCATTAGGAAATAGCCTAGTCAAAACGACATCCCGCACATGACATCCCACAACCAGTTTTCTGCAAAGGTTAAAAACTTAGGGAAATTTAGAATGAACCTATTCAATCATGTGAGGAAATTAGTAGCATAAGGTTTTCATCTTTTAGCATTTATTATCTATCCTTTAGGACCCATGCGGAAATTGGGAAAGTGTGTTGGCCTTGCTATTGCACCAAAAGGTCGACCTGTCAATGCTCGATACAAGTGTCAGTTAAGATCCACAGGAGGCAATTAGACCATGTCACAAACCCAAGCATTGTTCAACAAAGAAGACCAAGGGACACACCATCTTGCAACAATCCCCCCTAGCACAAGCGAGGGGTTTGAACCTATGACCAACTCTGATACCAATTGTTGGCCTTGCCGTTGCACCAAAAGGTCAACCTGTCAATGCCTGATACAAGCGTCATTTAAGATCCACAGGAGGCGGTTAGACCATGTCACAAACCCAAGCATTGTGTTGAAAGGAAGACCAACATACACACCATCTTGCAACAAAGTGAAAGGTATAAAACTAAAAGCCAAAGGTGCTCATGCAATAAAATGGCCTAGAATAAATAGCATCCCATGTACGACATCCCACATACCAACTCTAGAAAAAGGTTTAAAAATTAGCATAATTTGGTGTCATTTGATTTTGGCACATGGAAAAGTGCGAATAACTCAAGACTTGGAAATTTTGAATTTTGAAAGAAAATGTAGAATTTACACAAGCGAGAGCCATGGTTGATTACGCAAATACTTTGGCGCAAACCCCATGGAATTCTGCAATTGATATTTTGCAAGATGCGGGCTTAGTCCATGTGGAAGTTGGTATATTCCAAGCCAAATTTTCGCATGGCAGGAATATAATTTCACATTGCACTTTCCACCTAAGGGTTTGGTGTGAAAAAAATTATGTTTCAACATTTTTTGAGTTCAATTGAGGCCAAAATCCAACCCGATGTTTTGAATTATTGAAAAAATGCATGTGTAACGGATTCGATTCATACCTGGCAAGAGCCAAGTGAAAGAGGAGCACAAATTTTTGAAAACCATTGCGTAAAACAAACTCCACAGCTCGTGCGGAAACAAAATTCATCAAACTCGCAAATGTAAAAATGAGGGAATGTGACTCCCTATTTATAGGCACTGTCCATTAATGGTGCAGTTGATGCAATAGGTTTGTCATTTAATGTACAAACCTTGGAAAGTAGAAATGCAAGAAGCGGAACCCAAACCCATGTGGGAATCGAGGATGCAGAAACCAAGGCACTATGGGCCATGACGACGTGGGAGCTGATCGACTATGGGCCTAATGCAGAGGAAGGACCTTCTTTAATGCAACAACTCAAAAAGACAAGGTGTTCTTACACCAACTCCATTCATACTCCTAGGTGCACTACACTAGGCCTCTAACATTGAACTTGTTTGGGGCTTTGATCCAACTTGTTTGGATAGTAAAAATGACATGGGAAGACTTGTCTCAAGGCTGGAAAGATCTTTGAACATGATCTTGGACAACTTCAATGTGGTGACCCTACAACACAATAACTCATAGGCTTACAACTTCTTGTATGATGCACCTAGTAGAAGCAACTTTAATGGTTTAAGACCAAAAAAGAGAAAATGGTTTCTAACACTCATACATTAACTCAAGAACCTTTTAAACCTTGCAACCTAAGTGTTTCCATGTAGATTTAAAGGTTTTTTCACACAACAAGGAACTCAACTTGACTGGCCACCATTTATGCTCTCACTGTCATACACAGTCCTTAAAGGAAAATCTTTGCATTTTGTCATATAGTTGCCACCAATGATCACAAATTCCTTGAAAAATTTTGTAAGACCTTCATACACACCCTCCACACCTTCTCTAATCACAAAACACACCAATCTTGCATTGATGGCATACAAACTACCCTTCACAACCTTCACAGTACGATACATAAAGAATATCAGACCTACAGTCCACTAGAAGCACATGCAAACCTAAATTTGGCCCCCTGCAAACTTGGAACAAGGTAAAGAAAATAAATATAGACCTTTCCATCCATTGTGGTGATTTTCCACTAGTGGAAGGCCGAGTTACATCTTTATTTCCCCTCTCGGGTTACCCTAAGTAGGGTTTTGATAGTTTTTAGAGAAAATGCAATAACTTTCTAAATACTCAATGAAAATTGATGCAACAAAAATAAAAATGAAGTAGATTCACATGCCAACATAGTTCAATCAGTTTTAGATCAACATACAGATCGTACAGGCCATACATAGTGAAAGAACAAGACTACAATGTTAGAAAACACAAAAAAAAGCTTGCTTCTATTCACCAAAACTTCAAAAATTAGTTTTTCCAACCTTAATCCGATATTGGAGGGTGTGTCCATACATTTCCAACCAATCCCAACTATTTTGCAACAATTTCTTGATTTGCATGTAACTGTTTCTTGCTTTTTGACACCTTTCCGAAGTTGCATGACAACTTTTTGAGCAACATGACAACTTTTTACACTTTTTAATCAAAGACCCTATTAACACTCCAAAATGGATCAACATGATCCAAAATGGTTATAAATGACCTTATTAGACTCCAAAACACACAAACAGCCTAAAACTCAAAAATAACAAAAAGTATGCTTAATGAGGCTTCTGATGCCCCTGCATTAGGGCTAGAGACTTGCGGGAGCTAAAGACAATGGCGCCACCACTGTGGAATCCTGCAAGTGGAATTTCACAGGTGGAAGTTACCCACATAGTGAAACCTACAAATGGCTTAAAATACATTGGAATTTTCCTAATAGCACCTCGCACATGGAAACCCGCATGGCTAGACTCACAAAATGATAACCAATTTTTAAAGATTTTCAAGGGGTGCTCAAATTTTTTAAGGAAATGTGAACCAAAGGCCAAAAGGAAAGGGAAAAAATCAAACCAAATGAATGCAAGTGTAGCCAACACAAAAATAAAAAGAAAAGAGAGGGTCCCTATTTCGTTGGGTGTGTGTGCAAAATGCACAACACTAATATAATTGAGAAATTAAGCAACAATAAAATGAGCAAAGAAAAAATATATATTCTCTTGTATGAGTGAGTTATGATTACATGTGTTCGACAAGTCATGAGTTCATTCCAATTATGAGATTAATTTAGTCAAGTGAGATTGAGATATTCATTGATTAGATAGATGTGGTACCTAATTTTCATCAATCAAGAATTAATGAGAGAGTGGTTGCACTTAATGACCTCAAATTAATGGTAGCACGAGTCTTTATTAGCTACCTGAGTGAGGAAAAATACAATTCACTATTATTCTAAGTAAACTTAATAAATAGGTGCAATATTCCATTGAGTATATAATACTATCATAAGTGAAATACAATATTAGAACACCCCCTACTTGTAATTGGGAGGAAACACAAAATAAATCCCAATAATGAGGACATGTTAAGTACTCATTTATAAAGATAAAACCCTTCCCAAATAATGAGAGAGAGCACCTAGATGAGAGAGAAGTGAAAAGAGAGACTAGGCAACCCTCCCTCAAATGTGTTGCTGCCGCCACTAGAAATAAATGTACAATACTAAATTTTGATGAAGATCCACTTTCGCCAAACAATGTTTCTTCCCTTCATAAGAGATAGGCCCATAGGTGCATGTAGATGTTCTCCCTAGTCCATGAAGGAATACAAGGGAATAAAAAAATATTATAAGCTCTTAAAAATGTTCATCAATTTTTATGTTGGTGTTAAGTAGTGTCAGTCTCTAACAAGGATTCTAAGGTATAACTAATAAAGGAAAAATCTAAAATATATTTAAAGAATAAAATGAAATAGAAGAAGGTAACATCTTAAATTCATGCAAAAAGTGAAATGAAACAAGTACCAAAGAAGAAGATGTAGTTTTTTTATTGGTAAGTTGTGGGTTGTGGGCCCACTCCCATATAGCAAAACATAAAAACCAAAAAAGAACAAAGCTTCAAGCCTGAAATCAGGGAGTAGGAAAAGATAGAGGAATACATAAAGAAACACCTACTAAAGACCAATACTACCACTCAAGAGATCGTCATGATCAAACTATACTAAAACTCAAGACATCAGGGTTTCTTTTGCTTCTGCTTGCTCCTAGTGAGGAGCACTTCCATTGTCCATTGAGTGCCATCATCTATGGAATCTAACGCTTCCATCCTAAGTTTTTCTACTTTATATTTTCTTCCTCTACACTTGTCATTCTTGACTATGTTTGGCTTTGAAAGATTACTTTTTTTTTGGGATATGGTGTGAATATTAGAGGAAGCTAGAGTATCAACATGGTCCAAAATATGATCATGATCATCTATAAGAGCCAAAAAATATGCACATCATCTAAATCAAAATTATTATCCCATTATTTGAATCAAAATTCTCATGCAGATCATGGAAGCCTATAGCCACATCAATGGGAGGGGATGAGCTCTCAGAGCCTTGTCCAACAACCCCATTGTCTGAGGGAACCGAGGATTGAGGAGTCATGAATAAACCATCATTTCTCCATACAAAATCAGCATTAGGATTTCCCTCTTTGTAGACCCACCTTTTGGTATTAAGGGCACAAAGGCCATTGGTATATTTTGCTTATTAGCCAACAATCTTGTGCTTGAGATGATTACATCTAAAACAATGCTCTAGAAGCCCTTCATAATTTATATATTGTAGCCAAGAGCCATAGAGGAATTGTTTTGGATCACATGGGACAATTGTCTGGAGAAATCAATCAGGGCACATACTCTGAAGAATCATCTAGGATCAAAGGAAGAACCTTCCTCAACTTTGATGAAGGTGACAACTTGATTAATCAGGGATTCAACGAGTCTTGGATTTCTCATAACCAAAGGAAAATTGTAGAGACACAACTAAATCAGAATGGAGGAGATATGAGCATTTACAAGGTTAAAGAAAGGAGACCAACGAGTCATAAATAATCCATATATCTATTATAAAACCAAGGTACATTATCCAAACAAACCTGCAATTCTCATAATTATTAAAGGTGACAAGAAGGAAGTCATGGCCCAATAGTTCATCATAGGAGTAATCAAGTTACCCCAAGTATTATTGCGTTAGGCTACAAAGTCATCCACAAGAGGTCACCTCCCTCGATATTTGATAACCAGTGTCCAAGAACTAATATTTGAAGAGACCTCCATGATTAATTCATCAGAGATGTGGAAATCAATAGGTTTATAGGCCAGATCCACCTTTGTGTTACCCAAAAACATGGATGTGCATGAAGCATATGCCAACAAGGGGCAAGGGATTTGGAGTAAGAGAAAAAATTCCCCTGTACAGCTCAAAGGGAGTCACCTCCTAAGTGACAGACCCTAAATCTTTAAATGGATTGGCCTTCAAAATTTTCTCCTTGTAGAATTCACTGCATGCATGAAAGGGATTGGAGGAATTCTTATAGAACCTGAAGTTCTACATTTCAGACTCCACCGACCCCTTGGGGGGAGAATGAGAGGAACAACATCCTAGAGTAGGGAATCCATCACGCCTGGATAATCCAAAAGAGAGGGGGTCAAAACCTCAGCCCCCAGACTCTGCCCAAGTAGAGGATATCGCCTACAGTAGACCAGACTTGCCTTTACTCTGCACTCTAGTCGCTAACCTTCACTCTGCATCCAAAACCTACTGCTCCTTTTTGCCCGTATGCTACCCGTCACAACGTTGCTTCGCCCTGCCGCACACTCTCTACCATCTCATAGAAGATGTTGTTGGAGTATTAACATCAAGTGCAAAAAACAAGTCCTCAATATGAGTCCTTATTAATTAAAAATATGGGATCCAACAAACAGGCATGGGAGATCTATTAAGTAAGCATCTTAGTGGATTATTTTTTATAGACATGAATAATCCTACCAAAAATAAATATTGAATGTATTTAAAGAGATAACTATTAAATCTATAGAGTTAGTAAGAGATGATGGAATATAAGTACATGTATTTATAAATCAATAGTTAAAATTATTGTAGTACTCATCCCATGATCTTCTCACATTAGATTTGTGCAAATATTTATAAACAAGGTGTTAAGAGTAGGACTAGTAAGTGTTTAAGTAACATCAAATTTATATAGAGGTTCAAGATCTTTATATAACTACCAAATTATGGTCATAGTAGTGAAAGGGAACTCAATATGCTCTACGTGATTTATAATTTCCTTGGAAACATAAATACATATTAGTTCATAGACCATGTAGTTTGACTATGTATATTTTTTTATTTAGGATCATTTGCCTTGAGAATAAGTCCAAGAATATAGGATGTCAAATACTACTCAAGATAGTGATTATTGATCCCTTCTTTCCAAAATGAACACTTGTCTCAATTCAATGTGACTAAAAAATTTCAATCATACTAGAAACATGATTGAAAATCCCTACAATGAAACTTTATATTATTCATGTATACAGGATCCCCATAAATGATTTTCATAACCCCTCAAATAAAATTAAAAGAGTGGCACCTTAATTTAGTGTATTTACAAGCTTGTTTTATAGGTACACAAAAGTGTACAATTGTAAAAAAAAAAGAGAAAAATGTTGAAAATATAGTCCCAATACAAAATGAGTATAAATAAAGTGCACCACTACATAATACTTGAAAATATCACACTTTGAAACAAACTATGTCAAAATAGAGTCTATATATGAATTTTATGGGCTTACAAAGCTCCAAAATGTATGTTTGGACAATATTTTTTATGAATCTATATTTTCTAAAAATGGTGGCATTGAAATTACAAAAGAGAAAATACCATTACATAGTTAGAAAAAAATAACTAAGATCATTTTTTTACTTTGATCAAAAATTGGACGAGCAAGATATGACATTCCAAAGTTGGTCAAGTAAAAAAATAAAAATCTATCTAGTGAGGGATAGGATTTCCCCAAAGGGCATGTTAATTATGTAGCATGATATGTCATTTGGCATGTCTTTTCTATTAGTTGAGTTTCCATCTCTAAGTGGACGTATAAATAGGTACACATGGCTAGTAGCTAAGATTCCACATGTTGGAGGTGGTTATAGGTGTATGGACTCCATACTCCATGTGATGGCTTATGGTTGGTGTTGAATAATTTAAGGTTTTAGGGTGTACAAATTGATGAATGCACTTTTGATTGTATCGTCAATGCAAGTGACATAGACTGCAACAATGTTAAGTGTTAATATCATTATTATCAAGTGCTATTGATTATTATAGCCTAAGTAATGTGTTGGGAAAATAACTAGTTGAAATATAAAAAATATGGTGACTCTAAGATTAGTGTCCATAACCTAGGGACATTTCCACATTTTTATAAATTTCATTGGGATATAGATCAACAAGGTGAATTGTTTAACTAACAACCTTAAAGGTGAGCCAACCAGACCTGGATCTATATCTTAAGGGGGATTGGAATGAATTCAAAATATTTTGGAATGACTAAATGATCCCATATGACCTAATACATAAAATATAGATTCCCAAAAATTGACAGATTGAGACAACAATTTACCAATGAATTTGGGAAGTGCAGAGAGTGGAAAATATGCTCAAAAAATTGGTTTTAAGGTGCCTTCAAGGAATCATTCACCCTTGGGAAAATGGGTCTTTGTACAAGTGTCTGAATCAACTTTATGGGTCCTTTAGTGAAATATTTGAGCTTTTGTTTGCCCCAAGTCTCACTGTCAAAAAGTCAGAAATAAATTATGAATCTGAGTTTCCGTAGCTTGACAACAATGATGGCAACGAATGCAACAATACAAAATTGCTTCTTTGAGATCTCTTCAATCCTTTTTCAACTTGTAATCTACACATACATAGAGAGGAAAACATGTTTATTTGAATGGGGGTTTGCCTTAGTCAAACCACATGTTTGGTAATTAAACCTTGATAGAAAGATAATGACAATTGACAAATGGAAGGAATGATGAATGAACACTTGCTTGCTACAAATCACCAAATCTTTAATGGCTTCCTTTAGAGGACTGAAGTCAAACACATCACTCTAAGGAACTTGATCTTTCTTTTCTTGATTTATTGGATAATTGAATGCTTAGATGATTTAGGATCAACAATACAAATTAGCCTTCACAAGATGACATGAACACACATAAGCTTGAACACGATGATAGGATCTTGAATGTTGCAACATTGACTAATAAATCTGCTCTTGAATGCTATTGACAATAATATCTGCTCAATATTTGCTCCTTCAAAAGTCTTAAATCTCAAATGATGAAATAACTATGTATTTATAGGTGTTTATCTAATTTCTCAAAAAATAGATTTGAAAAGCCGACATTTGCATATGAAATTTGAATAATTAAAATACCTCCAAAAATATATTTAAAAATGGGTCATGGCACTTCAAGAGGACCCATTTACCCTTGGGCAAATGGGCCTTGGTCCAAAATTCCAAGACACATTCATTACAGGGTGATTAATTTATAGTAATTGTATTAATTAAATATAGGTTCCCCTTTTGGAAAACATGCAAAATAAGGCTTTGGAATGCATAATTTGGAAAATTAGAAGCTTAATTAAGTCCAATTAATTAAGAGACACACAAAAGTGTGAAATTGTAAAGGTATACAATTTCTTACACTACATTTAGCCCCCACTTTAGTGAGAGTTTGAGCTTACGCTCAAACTCACACTAAAGTAGACAAATATGAGTCAAGAGAGGTTCAAGTGTACAAATGTTGGAAGTATAGGATGACAAAGATCAAAGAGGGTGATCAAGCCCCCAGGATCTAAGATCTCATGGTAAAACAACATAGGGATAAAGGTACACACAAGATATACAAGATACATGCAGGAAGACAAGATACACAAGCATGCAATGTTAAAGCTAATGCAAAAAGGGATGGACTAGCAAGTTGCATTATGCCACATCCATCAAATGCACTCACAAGGGATAGTGCAATATGATATACACTAGGTGAGCCCCAAGGCTAGATGAGAAACACACACTAGGTCTACAAGGTGTGAACTCATAAAAAGGTGTGGCGGATGGAAAAGTCACGCCAAGTCTACAGGCCTTCCATACATCAACCATACCAAAAGAACTATACTCCTTGATAACTTTGATAAGGTTCCACAACATGAACAAGATGCCATGCCAATGATACACTAAGTTCAACCTTTTTGAATAGAGTGAAGCAAGAAATGTCAATGCTAATGTATGCTCCCACTTTAAGGGAATTGCTAAACACCATACTATGAGAAATTACTTTAAAGTAGAAACTGATAGATACCAATTGATAAAAGGGCCATGAGAGCTTATTTGGAAAGCCCTATGCCAATGATATGTTTCCAAATAAAGATGCATCATGAAGAGGGGTTTCCCTCAAAATTTAATGCTAAAGATAACATAGAAAGAAAAGATTCAGAAGTATGTCACATGCGAGGCAACCTAAAGCAGGTCATCTGCATCCCAAGCTTGCTAATTATATATATGGAAGGTGATAAACTAACCAAAGGGACTACAAAAAGTGTCATACTAGGAAAAGGCTACCTAACCATTTCCCCCCCAAGTGTTAGGGAAAAAGGTGAGCCGAAAATGGATGATGATACGTTGCTCCTTGTGAAATAAAGTATGATTGCATAAAGCAAAGTTTATACCCTCATGCATGGTAGTGAATATGCTATGATACTATAACTATGACATGGAAAGAAGCAACAACTAATACTATTTTCTAATTGAATGATACTAACCAAGACCTCTAGTTGTTTATTGTGTGCTAGGCTCTATTTCTCTTTTCCTCATTTTTGTTGATATTATGACAACTTCTTTCTCTTTTCCCGATTTCTATGTGATATTGTATTCTCTCATGAATGTAGGTGCAAAATATAAGGGACCTCAATCATCATCCAATAGTTTTGTGATTGATGAAAAACATTTCCCTTTCTCTTCTTGCATGGGTTCAAATTTTGTAGTTGGTGTCAATGTTGTAAGAGGATTTGTCTTTCTAGGTTCAATATGTAAACAAATCTCAAGTTTAGGATCAACTTTTACCATGTAAACCTTCTTCTTGTAAGTGTATTACAATAAATGATGTAATGTTGAAGGCACCAAATCCACTGCATGAATCTATGGTCTTCCCAAGAGAAGATTATTTGAAAGATCATTAGGCATGACATGGATAGGATTTTGTAAACTAACTGTACTAGTTCTTTAACAAGTAATGTTATTGTTGACGTTCCAAATGGCACAACAACAGTTAAACAGAATATTGCTACTCTGTTTCTCCTGAAAGAGAAAGGCAACACATGGATGTCTTAGCTCCCAAGGTCTTTGTAGTTGGTTCTCAACTGTGCTAATGTCCCTTAGTGGTTGATGTAGTAGTAATATTCAAGGGGCCTGCTGGTGTGAGCTTCTGGATTGTTCTAAGATCAAGCATGAATTTAAACCTACTCTAACTGGGGGGTTTTAAAGAAATATAAAAAGATAAACCAGAGTTTTAAAATAGATTAGAATAATAATTCACCTATCTTAACTAGACTTGTTACCTTTCAAGGATTTCCTAAACTAAAACTGCAGAACAAAATTAACTTGTGATTGACACATAGTTTCATTCATTTACAGTGCTGATTTCAATAATAGATTGCAAGTTATCATTTAAACAAAACATTAAAGTAAGACCTCAATCCTTGAAAGATTCTCAAATCAAATGATTAACTCAAGATAAACACCATTCTGAAACACAATTTGAAGTAGATTTTAATCTGGCTACTTCTACTGTTAGTGAAACAAATAAGCAACACTTACAAAGCTGGCACAATCACCAGTGTACATAGAATCTGACTCTGAATTGTTTCCATTTATATTGAGAAAACTAAAAAGATACATTACTGGTTCCTACTGAATCTAACTACAAACTAAGAAGACAAAAGAAGCTCCTATTACAAAGAATCAGGATGTAGTTCTGTCTTCTCCTATTTCGGAAAATTCCTACTATGTTGTTTCTCTTAACTTCTAACCTTTTTTAGTTCTAATCCTATCTGTCTAACTTTCTTCTAACTCTTACAAAGAGGAAAGAATGCCATATATATACAGAGTGTACCAAAAGAATGTGCTGGCTACTGCTTTAGGGTTTTTACAAAATATCTACTGCTTGTAGGAAGGTCGGCCCTCAAATTTTCTGAGGAGAGTCAAAACTGCATTCAATGTGAAACCCTGCTATCCATGCTGATGACGGCTTGTTCTGGGAATGATTCGTAGATCTTTTGCGGCTACAACATTAACTCTTTTGTCTCCGTGTCCATCTTTGAACTCCTTCACAGAGCTGCCTTGAATGCTCCAAAGTATCACCATTAATACTCGCCTGCCTCTGCTAGTGATCACTACAGCTGTCCCTGTGACTCATAGTTTCTTCGCCCTTCTTCATGTTCTCATTCATGTTTTAGACTTCTCTGCTCGTTGACCATCCTCTAGAAGCATCATCGAGCCTCCCTGTAGATTTGAACATTTCATCTGAGTCAATCCATTACCTTTGGATCTCAGAAGGAATCAATTTCGCTTGCATTCTATTGGTCTTCCCTCGCGGGAATAGTTAATCGGTCAAATTGTCGCTAGTCAGTCCTCTTAACCTCTTCTGATTGGTCAAACATACGCCACGCGAGCTTCTCGGGCGGTCAAAGGTGGTTTGAATTGCATCATATGTCGGTGAGACACTAATTGTGTCTCCCCGATGTGATTATATCACTTTTAGCAACCATTGGCATGACATTAGGCAGTCGGCAAGACGTTTCGGCGAGCTGTAGAAGTCATATCGAGCTCGTGAAAACCATTGGCAAGAAAGTTGCTAGTCGGTGGGACATCATAGCAAACCCTAGGATCCTTCAGTGATCACATTTTTCATGTCGAGGAGACTATCGCTTGTCACTGTGACCTCATGGCGAAGTCTTCTTTATCTCCCAGTGGGCCCATTCTCATGTCAGGGAAACCTCATCGTTTTGGGGAGATCTTACCCCAAACTCCTCTTTTCTTACTGAGCCCCTCTTTGTTATCGGCAAGACCAACGCACTCGGGAAGACATCTCCCCGAGTCCATCCTTACTCCCCCAAGCTCGAGTCCTTTTTGCTTTGGTGAGACTCTCTGCAGTCGCCCAGACCTTATGGCAAAGGCAAAAATCATTTGTCGAGCTCAATGTCCTTTAGTGGGACCTCCCTTTATGTCGACATGACTTTCCGTGGTTGGGGAGATCTCTCGACGACGCTATCATCCTTCACCGCGATCATTCCTTTGTTGCCCAGACTAGGGATCATCGGTGAGAGCTTTCACCGAAATCGTTTCCTTTCACCAAGACATCCCCATCGGTGAGACCTCTTGCCGAAGCCACTTTGTTTCGCCGATACCGCTTTACTTCGGCAAGAGTTCACCCTGTCGGTGAAACATCTTGCCGAAGTCACCTTTCTCTCGGTGATCTTCCTTTGTGTCACCGAGACTTCCCTCGGTCAGTGAGACTTTACATCGACCGAGGCTTCCTTTCACTGAGCGCAAACTTTCTCCGGGCTCCTCCTACCTTTTTGGCGAGACATACGCTAATCGGCCAGACCTCCTACCAAAGGGAAAATTATCATCGAGACTTACTCCTTTCGGCAAGACATTATGCTGAACTCAGAATCTTTTGGCGAGGGCTCCTTCAATCGGTGAGACACATAAAGACTCTCGGCGACATGAAGTTCGAGCGACTGATGAGCCTCTTTTGGATAGAACACACAGCTAGTCTGCAAGACAACTGCAGAGTCTTGTTGACTTTCTCCTTAGAGGAAATTTATGATGAACTGGATTGAAGAATGCTTTCCAACTGAGTTCCCTTGGAAAATATCATCCTGTGTGTGATTTAATCCTACAAAAGAAAGGCCTGCATTAGCACTCAAAAGCAAATAAGACATATTATAATAAATCCACCATTGCTTATAATTACTTCATTGAATTCCTAGCAAGAAGAAAATCAACTCAAGCTGGGACAGGACTAAAATCAGATCAGACAAAACAAAAGATAAAACATGGAGAAACAGAAGAACCCCCAAAAGCAAAGCAAATAACAGAGGCAAAGAAACCAAAAAGAGAAGGGGGACCCATTTTGTTCCAGAATAAGATGGGGTGGTTATGCAAGGCATAATAAATGGCGAATCAGCTGGGAAAACGATTTAACCATTTTCAAGAAGCTGAAGGATTCAGCTACCCAGAACTCCTGGTTCATGAACATTACAACTCTAGTTGGGTCAGTTTTAGTAACCAAGGTTGAGCTAGAATCTCAAATGTAAGTCTACACTGGCCACCTCAGAATCTATGTGTGTGCTTGATTGTGCATCACTCTTTTGTAAAGTTTTCTCGATCTTTCAGACAACAATGTGCAAGATTTGTGCTACATGAGTTGATTTCCTTTAGTTGTTGTGCAATGATATCCTGGGCATTGCTCCGCTGCCAGTCAGGTGTCCATAGCCTCGACGGAGATACCTCTAGTTTTCTCACAGCATTACTCTACTGCCAGTCAGACATCCATAACCCAGGTAGAGATACTGGAATCACCCATTCATATTGAGTCTTCTTTCTCTTTCGGATAAATCTTTTTTGTCTTTTTTTTGTTTTCTCATAGAGTTTTAGATATTTAATTCAATTCCTTTTCAATATGTCAGATGTTTAACACCTAATCTGGGTTGAAAACTACCATGGACCTCATAACGACAATTAGGAAATAAAAAATTTCACTCAAATCTTACAACACTGTCATCCTAGGACAAATATACCATTCAAGAGGAGATGATCTTGGTGATTTGTGGCAGATTCAGAGGAGGTAATGAAGGTTACTCACTTGGAACCTCGTTTTCAATACCTTCCACAACTCTTATTGGCAATGGGCATAAAACAAAGAGTTTAGGATAAAATCACCCAATCAGCAAACCTGAGAATATCTAAACCACTTCTCTCCTAACAACCATAGTATGCTTCAGACAACAACCCACAGTTTTAGATGGAAAGGACAGATCGGCCCCAAAGAACAAAACAAAACAAAAACCACAGAACAAGGGAAATAGAAAGACAAAAAGGAAAGACAAACAAATAGTTAGCAAACTATTTACAAATAAAGATCGAATTACTTACTCAAAGAGTAGCAGATCATTTACATAAAGGACCGAGTTATTTACAAGCAGAAACACATAAACTATTTACATAAATATAAATTATTTACAAACAAGAGACAAATAAATTATTTACATAAAGAATAACGAATTACTTACATACAAAACAAAAATCAACAAGCTTTATGACTCAAAATAGTGCTTGAGAAACTGCCCATTGACAGGCAAGGGAACAGGTTCTCTAGTTAAGTTACTCAGTCTGAAAGCATTTTCCCCCAGGATCTCAGCAACCTGATAAGGACCTAACCAAAGTTTGTCAAATTTCTGGTGACTGCCCTTCTTTTCACTGGCTTTATCCCATAACAATACAAGGTAAGATATCCTAAAAGCTTTGATTTTGGCTCTTCTATCAAACCAACATTTGACAACAGCCTGGTGCTTAAAGAATTGTTGCAAGGCGACATCCCTCTCTTCCTCTAATTTCAACAAAGCAACTAGTCTCACTTCTATCCTATTGTCATTAGAGTAGTATTTCTGCATGAACTCAAGGATAGGTATCTGTAGATGAATAGGGAAGCTAGGCTCTTGGCCATATACTAGCTTGAATGGTGAATTCTTTAGAGCGGCCTTAATCCTAGTCCTATCTGCCCATAATGCAAATCTCAGCTGGGTGTGCTAGTCCCTAGGGTTGTTTTCTAACAATTTTTTTATTACCCCTAAGAGATTCTTATTGGTTGACTCTGCTACTCCATTGCCTTGTGGGTAATAATTTGAAGAATACTTCAAGACAATTTTGTGATCATATGCCCAGGAAATAAATTCAGCAGAAGAGAAGGAAGAACCATTGTCACATACCAATGCAAAGGGTGCCCCAAACCTTGTAGTGATGCATTTGGTGAGGAACTTGATCACTACCTTTGTTGTGCTGTTCTTGCAGGGTATAGCCTTTGTCCACAATGTGCAGTAGTCAGTAGCAGTCAAAATAAACTTGTGTCCTACAAAAGAGTTTGGGTTAATTACCCCAATGACATCCAGTGCCCATTGGGCAAATGGCCTTACCTCATAGATGGGCTGCAGTGGCATGGCTGCATGGCGTTCTTTTGATGCAGAAATCTAACATACGTGACATGTTCTCACATGCTGATGGGCATCTTTGAACACACATGGCCAATAATAACCAGACCTGAGGATCTGGTGTGCCAATGAATCTGCAGAACCCTGACCTGTGCCATGTTTCCCATGAAACTCAGAGATCACGAGTTTAGCCTCTTGCTGATCAAGGCATCGTAGGTATACTTCTTCAAAATTCTTCCTGTATAGCAACCCTCCTTTGAACATATAATGAGAGCTCTTCATTCTCAGGGCTCTCCTTTGAGTTGAATTCATCCCCTCTAGACATCGATTGTTGAGCATAAAATAGACGATATCAGCATACCAGGGGTCGTTGGAGAAAGACTGAGTTGTGTATTGTTGACAAATGATGTTGTCACCAACGTTTGCCATGGATTGAGACAAGCTTGTACCCCTGACTAGTTTCATAGGGTGTATCTCCAGATTGAACTCCTGCAAAATGGCCATCCATTTGCCTCTCCTTTCTCCTAGCTCGTTCTGCATGAGTAGGGACTTTACAGCAACATCAAGGACTACAACAATGACTTGGCTTCAGAGGATATAATGCCAGAACTTCTTGACAGCCTGAACCAGCGCAAAAGCTTGCTTCTCTAGAGGTGGGTATTTGATTTCCGCATTTTTAAATAGAGAGCTCATGAAAGCAATCGGTCTCTCCTCTGCCTCTTCTCTTTGTTGGGTTAGTACAGCAGCAGGAATGATCAGAGGCAAAAGAGTAGATGTAAAACAGTCTCAGATAGTCAGGGCTGGTGAGCATGGGTGCTTCTGAAATGGATCGCTTGACTTGTGCAAATGCAGCCTTTTCCTCCTTAGTCCACTTTGTTCTGGCATCCTTCTTCATCATTTCGTTTAGTGGCTTTACAATCTCTACAAAGCCTATGATAAATTTTCTTACAAAATTGATCTTCCCAAAGAAAGACCTCATTTCTTTCTTGCTTCCTAGCCTAGTGATCTTTAGAATGGAATCAACTTGGTCTGGATTGATTGATATTCCTCTTTTAGAGATCATGTGTCCCAAAAGCTTTCCCTCTAAAACTATGAACACACACTTTCTAGGATTCAGGGAGATGCCATATCGGATGCATCTTTCGAGAACTTTGGCCAAGTCCGCGACATGATTCAGTCGATCCTTGGAGAATACTGTCAGATCATCCATGTAAACAATAATGCATTTACCAATTAGATCCTTGAATACCACGTCCATGGCGCACTAAAAAGTTGCTCCAATGTTTATCAGACCGAATGGATCCTTCTGTATGCAAATGTTCCCCATTTCGTAGTGAAAGCTATCTTCATTCTGTCTTCACAGTTAACCATTACCTGATTATACCTAGAGTAACCATCAAGGAATGATATCATTTGAGATCCGTTGATAGTCTGCAAGACCTCATCCAATGAGGGGAGTGGGTAGTTGTCTTTTTCTGAAGCTCTGTTCAGATTCCTAAAGTCCACACACAACCTGATCTCTCTATTTTTCTTACAGACTGGAACTAAGTTGGCCACCCATGTTGAATGGCGTACAAGGAAAATTATCCTTGCAGAAAGCAATTTTTGAACTTCCTTCAGGATCAATGGCTCAATCAGGGCGTTGACAGGGTGTTGTTTTTGTCAAAATGGCTTGGCTTTGGACTTCAGAGGGATAGTACGAGTCATCACAGAGGCATCAAATGTCTTTAGGTCTTCATATCCCTAGGCTATCATAGCAATATCCTTCTTTAATGCCTTTAGTATATCCTTTCTGATTGCTTCAGGGCAGAATTTCCCTATGTAGACATTCCTTTCAGAACCTGAATTAGCTAGGTTAACCATTTCATATTCGCCTCCTTTGTCTTTAGCTAGTATCTTCTCTCAAGCCCTTAGGTCTGAATCAAAAATTCTTTCCAAGGCCACCATTCCCTTGGGAATGTTATTACCTTTTAGGTTAAGAACTCCTTATGTATCACATTCTTGAGGGTTCTAATCCCCTTGATCTCTATTGGACTCATCAATAATTTTCCCCTCAAAAACATCTGAGCTTGCTAAGAAAGCTAGAATATGTCAATCATCATCAAAGACTTGAAAGTTCATGATGTTGTCAGGAACTGCAGGGGTGGAAATTAACTCCACTGAGAATTTCTTGAGCTTGGAGCCTTGCATAGGTTCTAGGGTACTTGCAGCAACAACCAATGAATCAGCTATCTAATTTTCTTCTCTAGGGATTAAGCTAATCCCAAAGGCATCAAAGTCTTCAATCAGATTCCATACCCTATTTCTATATGCTGCCAGCCTTTTATTGTGATAGGTGTATTGGCTGCATACCTGCTTGATAACAATTTCTGAATCTCCCTTGACCATCAAGGCTGTGACCTTCTTATTATGTGCAAACATCAATCCTCGTGCCAGAGCTTCATACTCTGCTACGTTGTTAGTGCATCCAAACTGTAGCCTATAAGAAGCAAAGAAGGTTTTTCCTTTCGGGCTGGTTAGTTCAATCCCAACACCACAACCTGTCTTGGATTTGGATCCATTAAACATGAGGGTCCACAGTTGATCACGGGTTGGAGTTGATTCTTTTGAAGTTGTTATGGGTGCTTGAGTTAGATGAGTCACAATTGGGGCTGCTTGATCTTTTGCATCAGGTATAGGGAAAGGATGCTTTGTAAGTTCTTTAGATACACTCTCCAATCCCTGCTTAGTTATATCATCTGACCTATGGCTATCCTTCTGGCAGCCACTTGTGTCTTTGGTTAACCCCTTGGGTTTTGGTATATTCGTGAGTGTAGGGGTGACAAACGAACCTTGGGACTATTCCTTGTCAATATGTTGATTCAGAAATATGTCTGAGGTATGTTCACTTTGAACTTCCTTCGAAGGTATTCTATCCCTAGTCAGCATTGTTGCTTATTTAGCTTCAAATGAGAAGCAGTCTGTAATGGTCTCAGGGCGACTTGAGCCAGCTTCTCTACCTTGGGCAACATGATTTAAAATGTCAATGCAGGGTTGGCAAGTTAATTCAGAATGATTTTGGTAATGCACCCTGCACTAGTTAGGTAGAAGAAGACTCTGCAGATCAGTATCTTCCCCTAAGACTAGCTGATCCTGTTGTAACTTATTGGCCAATGCCTACTAATTTTCATTAATTACAGAATCAGGGAACTGTGAAGTTGGCAGTTCTTTAGGATCAAGAACAAAAGAGGTTAAAATTTCATCTCTTTTGTAAACCCCTATCCCAGTTTCAAAATAGGCTACCTCATTGGGGCAATCATACTTAGTGATGATATGCTTGAGGCGAGGCTCACTTTCAATCCTAATCTAAGTAGGAATCCCTCTCCATGGCAGCCACATATGTGAAAAGTCAAGGGAAAGATATCCCCCTAGACTTTTCATCAAATCTCTGCTCAGCAGCATGCCATAGGTCTCAGGAATGTCTGCTACTTGAATGTCTATGCTGGTTTGAACCCTGGGGTCTGATCCTACTTGCACATGTATGTTCCTTAATTCCCCCACTACATTAACCTCTGTCTTGTCAAGTTGAATGACCTTCTTATTTGTCTGAATGGGGTTTAATCCCAACTTCTTACATATGGAAAATGGCATAACATTGCCCGAAGCCCCTGAATCCAATAAACAATTATGCAGGTTCTTCCCACAAATTCTTAAACTCAAAAGAAATGGTGGAGTACCTACCTTTTTTCTGTACAAGGCTGCATTCATATTTGCAGCAGGTGCCACCTTGTTCTTTCCTTTTGATTTGTCAGCTTGCTCCAAAGCTTTCAACAGTATCTCCCTTTGGGCAGGACACCACTTTAAGGTGTCAAAATATGACAGAAGTTTTTTGTTTCTGCATCTTAGAAACAATATCAAATTCTGTATTATAACTAGCAGTACCTTTGAAAACACCAAAGGAATTACCCTTGTTATGGAAGTCAAGCAGGCCTTTTGGTGGAAGAGGGTTATTATCAGCACTTTGATTTGGAGGCACCATGTGATTAGGAGGTGCTGATGTAGTGAATGGAACCTTATTATGATTCCTCAGGAAGTGTCCCCCTTTCATCTAAAAGGCTTGAGCATGATATGAATCTTCCTCTAGTTCATTCTTCTCTTGCCTTGGGAATGAATGTTCCTCCTCAAAGAGGTCATAAGTCATTGTTGTATCTATTGAGCCGCCTCCCTTGTGAGGGTTCCCTTGGAATGTTTGGGCATCTTCCTGTGCCATCTTGACCATCTTCTCCACTTCAGGGTAGTTTACCTCAGAATGGGTGGCAGTATCATGCAGCCTGCACCAATTGGTCATAAAGTTGAGGTCAACCATGTTTGCAGTATGTGATTTCTCCTCATTTTCTTGATAGTTGTGAGAGACTCCACCATTATTGGGCCCTGTATTCCATTGCCTGCTGTTATTTGGCCTTTGGTTATACCCTCTGTTTTGATTTTGATATCCTTGATTAGAGGATTTTTGGCCCTGATAACCTCTTTGGTTGTAATTATTATGGTTATGATAATTACCCTGATTGTTGTTGTTTTGACTAGGGTAGCCACCTTGGTTTTGGGAGGGGTTCAACCGAAAATGAGCCATGTCATTTGTAACTTGAGACAACATTTTCTTCAAGGTCTCTACCTCATTCGTAAGTTGGACTGTCTTTTCACTTTCCACACTCTTAGCAACAGGCAGCTGACCACCATGATTTGGTGTTCCAATTTGGTTATGATGACCATGGGAACTTTGAGGAAGCTGTGATTGTTGAAAGGGATCATAAGTTCCAGTAGAAAATAATGGGACAGGTGGTTGAGTTTTCAATTCAGACATAGGCCCATAATGGGAAGGAGACATTCCCAGGACATTATTGAATAGAGGAGTTGGGCTATGCATATGATATCCTATCGAAGGGAAACCTCCTCCTAGGCCTCCTTGTTGAGAATTCATTTGTTGTTGCAACTTGATAGCTAGATGATAGACTTTGGATAGAGAATCAATATCAGCTGGTTGATAAGTCCTTTGCAAGAACAAGCCAAGCAGGGGGTCTATAACTCTAAAGTAAGCTTGAATGGCACTATTCTCGGTGACTAGATAGGGATCTTGCAATCTCCTATACATTCGTTGGAATCTGGTATTGAACAGGGGTAAGGATTCACATGGCTCTTTCCTGATGGTGACAAATTGGTGGTATAAAAGAGTTGGATCCACATAAACCTTGAACTGATTAATGAAAGCATTTTCCAAGTGTGTCCAGGTCAGAATGGAACTTTGAGGAAGATTAAGGTACCAATTGTATGCCATATACCCTACCAATCTCTTCTTCAAAGGGAGGGCCATCTATCTAACGATAGGTGTGTGAGGGACCGCATTATAAGTCCGTGGTTGGTGGAAAAGTGCCCGAGTGATGTTTCTCCTCCACAGCAAGCGACCGATGTACCAAGATTTGAAAGGAAGGACTCCTGGACCTTCTTACTTCTATTTGTGCAAAAGCTTACGAGCTATGTATGTAACTGTATTACTTTTGATCTCTGATTTGTATTTGCAATGAAAAAGAAATTCATGAGGAAACATGTTGTAACTTGTACGTATTTATCAATAAAGAAAGGAAGAACTTTATTGTATTATCTTTGTTACTTGTTATCTTTACATGTTTTAAGTGAGAATTGGAATGTTTTAATTTACGTAAGGAACATGTCGTTACATGTGGTATCAAAGCTACCAGGTTTTACAATAGGAACCTATGAGCTCATTACGCAACAACGCGTAAACTTTATTAGAAGATAAAGGTTGAAAAGTTCTTGTGCCACAATGGAAAGAGGAAAAGAACTGAGGGAGAAGTGAAAGGAAGATGAAACTCCTAGTAGCTTGTTAAGTTGGGACGAGTTAAGAGTTATCCCCGAAGTAGGAACTCCTAAAACCAACAATTTATGTCAGTACCTAGGATTGCAGAAGATTATGCAATCAAGTTATGAAGAAAGGTTAGGAAGAATAACCAGTGTAACCTTTATCCAACAAAATAGTTTTATAACTCTAAGGCAGCCAAAAAGGAATAAAGATAACCCTTGTTATAGTAGCAAACTATAGTTTCCGAGAGTAAGGAACTTTTGGATTTAGTGAAAACACTACGAATCTTTGTATATGCAATGTCAACATAAGTTAGATTGAATAAGGAAGTCAACAAAGGAAGTATCCACAGGAGTTGGAGAACTCTTGACAATAAGTTAATTCTTATGTAAAGATATGAGCTTGCAAGGAAAAAGAGTTAGTACCTTAGGGATAAGAGAAAAGACCAGAATGGTCCGAATTAAAGTAATCAACAAAGTGGACAAGGTTCCACTAACCAAAATCAATTAGATTATTGGAGTTTTGATGTGAAAAAGAGACCAAACAACTTTGGTGTCTCTAAAAGTTAAAGGTGAGGAAGATTCCAAGCATTGGAATTAAGTCACTTGAAAAGTGACTGAGGAATAAAGAAACCTGAAGTGGTGAGTCAAGAAAGTTTTACTAGAGGTTAAACATAGATTGATTAGTGTATAAGCTGAACTCACCTTCATGTTTGTGAAAGTAAACTTTTTAGAATGTTCCAAATGGAAAGGGAATACAATGTGGCACTATGTGTCAAAACAATAGAAGTTGCAAAGTAAACAATGTTTTAAGAAGAAAAGAACATCAACCAACAAATTTTTGTGGATATGGAGTATCCTCCATTAAAAGGATGTTAAAAAAAAAAGAATGGAATTAATGAAGTGTCTCGTAACTTGTAAGTTGTTGATTATTCAATAGATTTCCCATTGGATGACCCAAGTTATTGAAATCTATGGATAGGAATCAATGACAAATCTAACTTTGGGAAAAGTATATTTGAGGTATGCCTTGAGATAAGGTAGGGGCAATGGAAATTCAACAAACAAGGAACGACAAAACCTTACAAAGAAGCAAGAGTTTACTAGGAGTTCAACTTTGAGTAGATCAAAGGATGTGGAAACTCTAAGGGGGGAAGGAAAAGAGTGGGTTGACTTGAATTAAGTAACCCATTTAAAAAAAATCCAACGACAATAGAGATCCAAGATATGGATGTCCTAAGATAAATGATATTTATCTCTGCAAAACTTATAACCATTATTATATGGGAATTAAAAATGGCGTGATATCGTAAAATAGGTTTTCAACTAGTCAAAGAGTAGACTATCATTTGATGTAAAAGAACCTATGTACCCAAAATTTTGAAGAATTTGGAAAGGAATGAGGAAACTAATGTTAGAGTTAGGACATCGGAACGACAACAGGAATTGTCGGATGATAAACCATTATAAAATTGGAAAGATAGAGTGCGAGGCTGCACGAAATGTGGCAAGGTAATGACTAGTATACTAGGAAATGAAGATCGGATGTCATCATCGGTAAGTCATGTATACTCTCTTGAGATTCCAAGGGAAAAGTGGTAGAATAAGAGACAGATCAATCTGTCTATGTTAGTATAACTGATATAATGTTCAAGTAGACAAACTCATCAATGAAACCAACGTTTTAGGAAAACTTGACTTACAATAATATATTGTGGGCAAGTAGAGGCTTAGTAATCCTGAGAGGTTATCTTAGTTTAGCAATAATGATAAGGTTGTGTAAACCCTGATCATACTACAAAAAATTCAATGGATTGAATGTACAGTATATTATTATGTATAGTCAAATAAGCAAAGATAGTAGAATAAGTCTTGAATGATTTATAAACTTCTAAACATTGAAGCTGAACCATTATATGAAATAAAAGGTTAAAAACTCAATTAAGCTGAAAAAGGCTTAGAATTGAGTGAATCATAGACTTGATAAAATGTCAAAAAGGAGTAATAGATCGAAGTTATCAATGAAACTTTGTGGTACAAAGCTTACGTAGGAAGCAGTATCAAGATTTGACAGGTGTCCAGGAGTAAAGTTGTGCTCGAGATGG